>CAOKZL010003786.1:0-119385 GCA_948472985.1 Iguana delicatissima | reverse complement strand
GGTCTCCATAAATCAGAAACGACTTGAAGGAATGCAACAAAAAAGCATGGTGGGAAGCCTAACGAAAAGTACATGGCAGGAGTGAAAAAGATAGATTCCACATTAGAAGTCATTAGGAAGGGGACTGAAAATAAATCTCCCATTATTATAATCTCTTTTTGATGTAACCATACCTGGAATAGAGTATGGATTTCTGGCTATTACACTTCAAGAAAAGATATTGTACACCTAGGAAAGGTGCAGAAATGAGCAACTAATTGATTAGAACAGTGGTTCTCAACCTTCCTAATGCCGCGACCCCTGGAACAGTTCCTCATGTTGTGGTGACCCCCAACCATAAAATTATTTATTTATTATTTACAATGCCTCCCCCCCCAGCAAAGGCCGCCTCGCCGGCCAGGAACGGGGGGACAGGCAGGCAGGGAAAGAGGAGCCACGCATCTCCCCCTGGAAAAAACTCCGAGAACCCCCCCGGTCTGCTTCTGCTTTGCTCTTGTTTCCCCTGGGGTGAGCAGTGTGGGAAAAGTTTCCAGAGTGTCAACCCTGGTGGGGGGAGGAATCCCAGTGCCTTTGTCTTTTGCGCTGGGCGCAGCTCGTCCCCCCGGAAAAGCGCTGCCTTGCGCCCCCCCGCCCTTCTGCAGCGTCCCCCTCCGTGGCGAGTGGGGCAGGGGCCGTGCCTGGCCTCCATTATAGGCCGGGATGGCCACAGAGGAGAACCATAGAGAGTGCCTCCGAGCACATGCAGAGTGCTGCTTCCCCCGTTCAGTGCATGCGTTCAATCACATCTAGGATTAAGGGAATGCAGGTTCAAACGGTGTGACCTCCAGGCAGGCCTGAGCTCCTGAGCCTCTTATTTAGAAATTAAGCCCTGTGTGACTTCGCGCCTTTTGGCCTCCCACTCCCTCCCTTGTAGTTCCTGGGCTGGCTGGGCGCCGGGCCTGGACAGAGACAGAAGTTCGGCGGAGGAATGATGGAACCACTCCAGCGAACCCAAAAAACGGCCGCATGGCTGTCTTGCGAGCAAGGGGGTGGGGTGGTCCCCATGTCTCCTTGTCCTGAGCTCGGCCTGAAGGGAAAGAACCGGGGGGCGCACTTTCCTCTCCCACTGGCCGAACTCGAGCGAAGGGCGTTCTTGCAGCCTCCCCCACAGCCTGAAGAACTAAGGATTAAATTTAGAGGGAAGAGCCCCTCCCCATGCTTCGTGTCCAGAACCTCATAAAATGGGATGTTTTACATGGCAGCTCCAGGCTCCGCACATCTCAGTTTTCCCGCACATCTTGGTGTTCCCACGTGTCTCAGTTTGGCCCAGCTTGCAAAGGCGGCCACCCACTCTGCCAGCCTCAAGCACGCCCTCCCCCTTTGCAGCTCAGGCCTCCACTTGGGCCACTGCAGCCACTCCAGGTTGCTTTCCGGGTCCTACCTGAAGAAGTAGCAGCCCCACCAGCCTGTCTCCGGTGTTCCCTCCTAACAAGGGACGAGTGTGCTGCACCACTGCCGGAGGATGGTGCCTAGCACGGGCGCGGGAACTCATCTGAATCACACCGCGCTCGAGGCCGCTTCCACCGGAGGGGCCGCAGTCAGTGCCCCCAAAGGCACGCAGAAGGGCGCCCAGGAGGAGACGTAGGTCCAGCGGTGGGGCCAAGCTTGCGGAGCGGTGGCCCTTTCCCTGTCCACTCCTCTCTCCCCCTTGGGCCTCTGGATGGGCTCTCCAGGTGGGCTGACCCAGAGGCTTGCGGGGGATTCAGCCGCCTCAGAGGGCAACCTGTTTTGTTTCAGCCTGGGCCAAAACAAGCAGCCTGGGGCGAGGGGGAGGAGCTCCCCGGTCCTTGGGTGCACCCTCCTCCTCCTCCTCCTCCCTCCCGCCCTTGTGGGCAACACTTGAAGCGGGAGGCGAACGCAGATGAAAGTGCTGCCCTGGCTGCGGTCCCCAGAGCAGCCCCTGGAGGGAAGCTCTGTCTCTCCTTCCCAGGGACACTCACCACTGGGCTGCCTTCTGCTGCGGGGGTGTGCCACCGACCTTCCTTCATTCTTCCCCTGCATGGTGCAGGTGGGAGGCTGAGGAGACGGGACCTGGCGCCCTGGAACCAGGCTCGCTTGCCGCGGGAGGGTCACCTGGCCCCCCCCAATCGCAGCGGCGGAGAGAATAAGGAAGGAAAGGAGTAAGGAGGGAAAGAGAAACGTTGGAAAGTTAGAGTGGACTGGGATAGGTAAAGAAAAGACTGGATATTGTGACGAAGAAAATTGAAAGAACACGGAAAATAAGATAGAGTGGAAGCGGAAAGTTGGAAATAAAGGGAGTGTGGTAAAATTTCTAAAGATCCACATTCGGAAAGCTCAGCACATTGCAAGCAATGCCAGTATGCAAGAAAAAAAATCTCGGATCCACATTTTCAATGGATCCCCCTTACTATTCTCTTAAAACTTTCATTTTAAAAAAAAGCATAAAAGTGCTGCCTTCTCTTCTTCTGTTAATATCCAGTCCCATACCCATTTTCTGAGCGAGTCCCTGGGAGAGTGAGCGTGGCAGAGGGCCTCCGCCGGCCAGGGGGCTGGAGACGGGGCGGAGGAGGGAGCCGAGGAGGAGTTGGGGGTCGGCAGACCAGGTGCCCACACCTGCCTGCCCTCTCCCCTTCGCCCGCTCCTCGCCAGCCCCCCTCTCTCATCCCTGACCGCCGAGGCCTGGCCCTCTCCCGCTGCCTCCCTCCCGGAACGGTGGGGGCGGCAATGTGGCGGTGTGTCCCGCCTCGCCCCCCAGCCCCTCGAGCGGTTGCTCCCCCTAGCCTCCCTGTCGCAGCACGCGAGCGGTTGTTGCTCCCGGCCTCCCCGTTGCTGCACGAGCGTGCTCCCACTCGGGGAGCACCTGGCCCCTCGCGCTGGCCGCCATTGTAATGGAACATCGTGTTTCCCTCCAGCATTGGCCAGCAGAAGATCCCTTTATCCAGAAGTGATGAACAGTTCCCTGTGCTTTCTTCTTAGCATTGGGCAAGCAAAGGTATATTCCTCTGAACATGGAAAGCCTGTTTTATAGCTATTGTGGTAGCTGCTGTGGTACCATAAAGCTCAACTCTAGATAGCCATGTGAAGCTCTTGACCACAGGGCAAAGGCAATAATGAACAAGAAATCAAGACAGATGTTAAGTAATATTCTTGAGCAGTGAGACTGGCATGAACATGACCAAAAGTTGCATTTGGAATAAGCTTTTCTTGTTCTGGGGTGAATTCTTAAAAACATGCATGCAGAACTGTTTTGTGGGATGACCAGTTTCAACCTCAGCTCAGAATGTCGCCGCGTGCGCCCGCTCGGGGAGCACCCCAGCCCCTCGCATTGGCCGCGGGGCCGGGGTGCTCCCTGAGCGGGCGCGCGCGTGTTGCGAGAGGGGCCTGATGGGCCATGGTGGCCCCTTGCCCTCCCGCAGGGAAGGGAGCCGCAGTTTCCCCGGCCTCCCCATCGCCGCACACGTGCATGCCTGCTCGGGGAGCACCCTGGCCCCTCGCGTTGGCTGTGGGGCTGGGGTGCTCCCTGAGCAGGCGCACGTATGTGCGGCGACAGGGGCCCGATGGGCCGTGGTGGCCCCTTCCCCTCCCACAGGGAAGGGAGCCATGGTTCCACCTGGCCTCCCCATCGCCTGGGGGTTGCTCCCGTGACAGCGGGCCCCACGCCTGGCCTTCCCTGCGTGCCAGACCGGACAGAGGTGTCAGTGTGGTTCACCCCCAGCTTGTACTTGACCACGGCCAGCCACACGGCGCGCAGGCACTCCGCCTTGCTTCTGCCACCACCATGGCCATCTCCTCCATCTTCGCCTGCGCTCGGGGTGCCTTTGGCTGCTTAATGCCTTCAAGCAGCTCCCGGGCGCTGTAGTTGGAGTGATAGGGCTCGGTCTCCAGATCCTTCTTGGACTTCACGTACAAGAGGTTGAGGGTGCTGCGGAACTTCTCGCAGATCGAAGCCCACTCTGAGGGCGCCGCCATTTCTTCCGTCGCTCACTCGGCAGTCTTTCTTTCAGCGGGCTTTAATGGCGCCCACTCTCGCCTCTCCCGTCGGCTAGTCCGCATGGGCAGTCAGAGAGTGTGAGAGGGAGTGGGCTCCTGGCTTCCACCACCATGACTTTCTTCGCTTAGTTAAAATGGGGGCGAGATGGTTCGGAAGCATCAGAAGCTCAATCTGAGAAGGGCTTTAAGCGAGGTCTTAGGCGACCCCTGTGAAAGGGTCATTCGACCCCCAAAGGGGTCGCGACCTCCAGGTTGAGAACCGCTGGATTAGAAGAATGAAGCATAGTAACACAGATATATCTCAGTTAATGAAGTGACCGTGTTCCTAAGCATTACTTTTTTAAAAGGAAATTTGGGACCAGAGGCAGAAGTAATATGGAAATAGTAGGGATAGATTCTTATACCCAAGACAGAACAGCACTTGAGCATGTTTCAGCAAATTTTGAATCCAAAACTAACAATATGCCCATGTGAAATGAAGCAACAGGGTAAATCTTGCATAAGTCAACAGAAACATTTTGAACCTTCTGGAGACCTCTGGAAAGCTTCCTCCAAAATTCATGCAGGAATTATCTTTTTCTTTCACTTGCTTCCACTTTTTTCCATGATTTCAATTTTGGTGGCCAAAGGCAGTTTCCGCACTACACTGTTATAGTACTATTCTTCCACTTTCAAAATCCCATGGAATCCTGGGGTTTGCAGTTTAGGAAGGGGCATTTAGACTTTTCAGCCAGAGAGCTCTTTGGCCTCAGTATACTACTAACCCCAAAATCCCACAGGATGTTGAAAGTGGAATAATAGCACTATGACAGTCTAATATGGAAATGGCCAAATTTATAGATATATCCTTTTAAAACATGCTTGAGAGTAACTGGTAAGGCAGGCTTATTTGCTTTCTCTTTTTCTTTCTGTTTTACTATTCATGCATGCTCAGTAAGGGATTCTGAAGGTAATTTCTGTTTACCTTCCCTGTTGTGGGGAAGGTACACACACAGCTAGGGTAGAATACTATTCTTTCCTAATTCCCGTTTTATTACATTCGTTTACTGCAGACTGCTGTAATCCAACATGACAATTCTGTGTTTCTTTAGCTTTCCTTCACCATCCTCCCAATCCTGCTATTGCTAAAAGAAGTCCAGCTAGATAGAGGACAAAGAGACAAAAAAAGTGGGGCTTGGGCAAGAATAAAAAGGCTTTGTAAAAAAAAAGAAAAGAAGAGAGCTTATTTGTTAGAGGCTTGCCTGTATTTTCTAACTTAGCCCAGTCCCATTTAATTCAATTTTTTTTTCCAGAGGAGCAGAAAGGCAATTGACCCAGTTCCCAAGGATAAAATATTAATTATTAATTGATAAGATGAATCTCTTAGTAATATTGAAGAAAATAAATCAGGGGTATGAAATATCAAAGCAAGCTGGAAAAATAAATTATTCTGTATGGATAGTTCAAAATTGTATGGAATATTACCATCAGACTTTGAATCCTTGTTAACTACTGTAAGAATACTTTGCCAAGACATCTCAGTGGAATTAATAGGCATGATATACTATTAAAAAAAAGGAACTGATTTCAGAAGGAATAAAGCTCCTTGATGGAAGTACAATTAAAAGACTCAGTCATGATGGAAATTACAAATATTTGGGAATTTTACATAGGGAGGATAGTGAACTTAAGAGAATGAAAAAGATTTCTAGTGCTGAGTATACAAAAAGAATACGCAGTACTAAAATCAGAACTTAACAATAGAAATAAAACTCAGGGCATACACTTCTGGGCCTTACCAGTTATCTGATGTAGTGCTAGAATTGTTTATTTTATTCAAGCAGAACTAGAAGCCCTAGATAGAAAAGCTTTAAAATAATGCCAACAAACCATGCTTTACAACTTTAAAGTGATATTGATTGATGGTTTCTACCATGGAATATTGGCGGCTGTGGGTTATTACAAGTTAAACAAACTGTTGAGGAAGAGAAAAGATGTTTGAGTGAATACATCAAAGAAATGAAAGGAAAAAAATTTAATAGATGTACAAAGAAAGAATTTACTGAACATTGAAACAAAAAAAGGGTGTAGAAAGAATACCATGAAAACCTGCCTTGAGAATCTGGCAAAACAAACCCTTACAAGGTGAATACATTAAACGCATAGAAGAAAAAGCTGAGATGGGAAACATTTGGAATTGGCCAGAGAATGGGTCATGGAGAAAACAAATGAAAGGACATGAAAGGACTTATATCTGCAGCTCAAGAAAAGACTTTCAGACAAAGAGCATCAAAGTGCATATTAAAAAAATAATTAAAGGGAGTAAATGTCGTTATGTTAAAAGATGAAACTGTTCACCATCTTCCAGTTTACCAATTGTTCACCTAATCCATGTAGCAAGATTGCACAGAATGAATGTAAGAAATGCCATGACAGTGACTGCAATGATACATTCGAATCTGCAAAAATCTGGTAGGAACATAGGCCTAAAAAAGTTGTCAAAAATGAAGAATTCAAAAAAGTTGTAAAAAAAAAATGATGTGCATTCGTTCAAATCCTGTCTTGTCTCCACTACTGGGACTGGACAATAGATGTTTGTATATATACACACTGTGTATATATGTGCATGTGTGTGGCCATTTCTGCACTACACTCTTATAGCACGATTATTCCACTTTCATCTTATAGAATCCTGGGGTTTGCAGTTTAAACATAGGATGTTGAAAGTGGAATAATCACGCTATAAGAGTGTAGTGTGGAAATGGCCTGTATGTGAATGAAAGTTGTTTTTAAAATGCAATTAAACTACTAAACCTGCTGGAATAGAATAGTTTTCACCCACCAATGGATGGAAACCAAGGAGGGATCTATTTTATCCTTTGAACGACCATGAAAAATGCCCTCTCCTGTGTTCCTACCAGACATGTCTGGTAGCTGATGGGATTAAGGACTATGGTCTCTATAACACTACACTGTTATAGAGCTATTATTCCACTTTAATTGCCATAGCAACATTCTGTGGAGTTCTGGAGTTTGTAGGTTAATGAGGCCCCAGAGATTTCTGGCTGAGAATTCTAAATGCCCCTTCCTAAAATGAAAATCCCAGGATTCCATATGATGTTGCCATAGCAGGTGAAGTAGAATAATAGCGCTATAATAGTGTAGTGTGATAGGACCCTATATTGCATCAGGCAAGTAAATCCCAATTACAGTAGAATAGCAGCATCTTTGTCTGGGACTTATTACCTCATTCCTCTTTTGTTGTTCTTTGGTGAGAGTCCATTTGAAAAGTATTTTTCTTACAAAAGAAGTCATTAATGGATTTTTTGTGTTAATAAAAGAAACACTTTTCAAACAGTCTCTTACCAGGAGAACAACATAAGAGAAATGATGTCAAGTGATAAGTTGCAGCCAAAGATGTTATTATCCTGCTGTAATTGCAATTTACTTGTCTCGTGTGATATAGTCCTAAGAGAAAGGCATCCTCCTGAGATCTTAAAGCCCAGGTAAGTTAATATAGGAAGATAGCCTCCACCCAGCTTTATATGTTATCAGCAGTATTTTGAATTGTGCCTGAAAGTAGACCAGCAACCAGTGGAGCTGCTGCAATGAAAGACTTGTATGTTGGACCAGAGAGGATTTTGGTGTGATCCAAAAGGGCAGTTCTCATATATGTATTTTGTTGTTATTGTTAAGCTGCTGCCTATTTTGCCTTAGCATTTTTGGATGAACTTTCATGGAATAGTTTGAGATTTGCTGTGACCTTGTCTTGGACTTTTATAATAGGTGGTCCAGACAACACTGTGTTTATTGTGACCTTCCCATGTTTTTCCACTAGTTCTTCTGGTGTTCCTTTGTATCAGGATAAAAAAAGGCTAAGGAAGAATAAATGCACAATGAAGTATTAGGAGCCCTCTGTGTGAAAGACTCATAGTCCTCATTGAAGTATAAACCTATCTCTGGAATTTACCACTACCCCCTTCATGAAAAACATTCCTGCAAGCATTTCTGGAAGAAATTTACGTTAGAGTTCTTCTTCCTGACATATAACTTTCTGTTTTAGAAAATGACTCTCTGTAAACAAGAATTCTATGGAAATGAGGCCCCTAAAATGGTACAATCCAGACAATTATTTAGCGCCTCATGTAAGAACTGTTTCTCTGGGTCACTATGTTGCTGGTGAGTATGTCCAGTTTTGTAGAATGAAACCTTTTGCGTTATGCACCTAAAGAGAAGAATTTCTGCAGTAGTTTTAAAAGTACCGCTTGTTTGGCCTCTGTCTGTGTTGTTCGCTCTGTTATACTCACAGCCACACAGTAAATTTTTAATTGTATTTGAAGTGCTGTCTTGTGGCAGGGCATACCTACTCACAGTCTGTGCTCTGCTGTCACTGTTGTGCTTAGGCCTGATGACAAGAGAGGTTTCAATTCACACCTGAAACCACAGGTGATGTTGGTTGACAAGCCCCATCAAAACCAAAGCAGTATTACCAGTCAAGGTGTATGACTGGTAGCTCCTTATTTTAACCAGGAATAGTGGGTGGATAAATGCTAGCTTCATTCCTTTTTAAAGAGCAGAGTGCTGATCCACATCACCTTCTCAGAAAAGCAAGATAAGCTGAACAATATGAAGCAGCCTTGCACTTCTCTAAGGCCTTAGTGATGGTTTTGTCCCAGCACTGCAGTCCAAAATATTTCCTTGGAAGAGAGATGCTGACTACTAAACCTGGACTCTTCTGCTCTGTCATTGAGCTATTCTTTTTGTTCTTTGAATACTTCTTATATATTTAGAATGTAAGAAAGATTGTGCAGGATTCCCTCTGGACTTCTGTGGTCCAGAATCCTGCTTCACAAAGAGATCCACCACAGACCTAATCTATCTACAAATCTGCAAGTCTACAAATAGGAAATATGCATAACAGCACCTTCTCACCTTCCCTGGGGGCATATTGGAGGTAACACTAGAGACTTCGTGACCTGTAGCCGTTGACAGCCTTAGCTTCCATGAATTAGGCCATTTCTACACTAGACACCATTAGTGCATTGTAGTGTTACAATCCTGGTGTTGCCATTCACAAGATACCATTGCTCTTTTCCACACCTTTCCGCCTTAAATGAATGAGTAGTGGTATTGCCACCAGTGTTCCTTCCACGCTACAGTGTTCTTGGGCCCTCCCTTGCCCCCCTTCATTCTACCCTACTGCCCTGTTGTTGTTGTTGTTGTTGTTGTTGTTGTTGTTGTTGTTGTTGTTGTTTGGAAGCTGTACTAGTGAAGCAGTGTTGTCAGGGCAGGACATGCCAGTACACTATTGCATTTTCATGCTATGATGCTTAAAAATGTATTTAAAAAAAGTTTTAACTCAAAAGAGAAATTTAAAATAAACATGGAGAGGTGATAGATTTCAAAGTTACCATTTCATGAGAGTAGCTGTGGGAGGGACAACCTGGGCATGCCCACAGCCTGCTCACTGCTGGATCCACAATAATAGGAAGCACTATTAAGTGCTATAATGGTTCCACACTAAGATGGCTAACGGGATTGAAGTGCTAAAGGAGGCTCTTAATGGATTTTTTCTGGAAGTGGAATACAGCAGTTTTGCAATGCTTGGAGACAAGATAGCAGCAGGATAACAATGACGTTGTGTGATAGCACGGCTCCTGAACTGGAAACAACCTGCTGCTGTTACACTATAGTGACTATGGAAATGGCCTTAGTGTAATCCTCTTTAAAGTCATCCAAATTGTTGGTTATGACTACACTTTGTGGAAGGAAATTGTGTAGTTTACTGTGTGCTGTGGAAAGGGGTATGTCCCTTTATCTGTTCTGAGTTTCACACTATTGAGCTTCACTGAATCATACGGATTTTAGAACTATTAGAGAGGAGAGAGAGAAAGCCTTCTCCCTACTCATTTTTTCTAGATCATGCATAGTGTTACTGTTTTACCTTCCCCATTACTTGAAGTTTTTCTAAGCTAAAAGGTCCCCAAAGTTGTAAACTTACATCAGAAGAGAACTGCTGCAGTTCCTTGATTGTTTTAGTTTCCTTTTTCTGCACCTTTTCTATTTCCTCTATACCAATGTTTAGAAATGGTGTCCAAGACCATATAGAGTATTCCAAGTGTAGTTGCACAATAGATTTGGGTAAGGGTGGCATGATGTTGTCCATTTCCTAATAACTCTCAGTCTATAGTTCACCTTTTGCACATCAGGCATGTACTGGGCTAATGTTTTCATTGAGCTCTCCACCATAATCTTAAGGTCCTTTCCCTGGTCATTCACTACCAACTGAGGCCCTCTTAGGATCTGCACAAATTAATATTTTTGCTTCATGTTCGTAACAGGAGGAATGATTTATTTCGTTAGTGGACCTTGTTTCTCTTAGCTTCATGAATGGTCACTGATGCTCTTTTAGTGAAATTAGGGACGAACAATTTTTAAGGTAGCGTGATGGCAGTCTGTGATTCCTATGCATTCTCACTATAGTCTCTGGCTAAATTGTTATGAGAGGTTTTGAAGTACGACAAAATTTGACAATCATTTTTAACAAGAAGAAACAGATGAATTTCAATCTATATAGAGTCAAATACTATTTTTTTAAATGCTTTCTTTCTTTGAATTTGAAGCTATTAAATCCATACAGAATTCCAATCCAAAAAAAGAAAAGACAGCTTCTTCATTTCATGCTGTTCTCTATTCCACTTTATATGTGAGCCATATCCTCAATCTATTCTCTATTGTTTTCAGTCTGTCTGAAACTGAACACAATTCTTTGAAGTCAGTAGGACTTACTTTCATATAAAGTGGCAAGATCAAGGAGTACTTCAATGTACATCACACCTACTCAAGTTCCAGTGTATATTATCTGATGTACTTATTGATCTTAGCACCTTACTTGGAAGAAAGCCATTTCATGCTATTGCAGAAGAACTAAAAATGTGAAGCAATTACAGTTACTCTACCTGGACTACAGATTTCTAATGTGTCAAATGTATTTGCAAAAACGTGTGGCCACACAAGAAACTACTGTTGGCTAGATGAAAGTTAGACTGGCAGCAGACAAGAAGGAAAATGAAGATGGAAAAAATAGGACAAGCCAAGCTAGTATCCTCTTAAGGTATTGTTATTGTCATTTATTATCCTCGTCTTTTATTTATATAGCTCTATCACTATACCTGACTCAAATAACAGAACAACAAAACAATTCCCTGTTCTCAGGTTTACAATCTAATTAACATATGACACAAATGAAAAAGGGAATGGTAGTATGAGAACGGATTCCAGTTGATATTGCCAACATACTTGTGACAACATATCTCCTTGAGGAGGTAGTTTTGTATAATGTGTAGTTTTGTTTGATGGTGCTTCACCCCTCTCTAATCACAGGACGTTTTCAGGAGGGAATGCCTATGAAAAATAGGTGGGCGTTTCTTCCTAAAAACTGAAAGTAATATGTCAGAGCCGGTTGTGGTTGCGATGTGTGCAAGAGTTCCTAATTACTGTTACAATTTATAAAATCTGAATAGAAAGATGATGGCCATCAATTTGAAAGTGATATTTAAAAACATTGCACAAAGTATTAAATATATTTTATAAAAATACATTAGATATCTAAAATATATCTTTAAAAGATCTGGATTAAAAGCTTTTAGAAAAATGTTTTATCCAAATATGTAAAAAATAAGTGTGAATCAACAGTTCTAGTCACAACTACAGTTAACAACAGAATGCTCAAATGTTAGGCTAACACATCACTGTGATTTAATCTTAACCTTGGAAACTCACTGGGTGGATTTGATCAAGTCATACTTTCTCAGTCTCAGAGGAAGGCAAAGGCGAAACCCGTCTGAACAAATCTTGCCAAAAAAACCCCATGATAAGTTTGCCTTCAGGTTGCCATAAATTAGAAACAAAAGCACACAATAACCACAACTATCTTAGGCCATTTCTGCATTGCACTCTTATAGCGCATTTATTCCACTTTCAACATCCCACGGAATCCCCTCCCGAAACTGCAAACCCCAGGATTCCATAGGATGTTGAAAGTGAAATAATCGCACTATAAGAGTGTAGTGTGGAAATGGCCTTAATCTTGCATCTCCATTAGACTAAATGTCAATCCATATTTCAAAGAATGGCCATTTCCCTTAACCAGTGATGTAAGTAGAAAAAGGATTAGATTTGGACCTATTAGGCATGGGTACACATTCTTGTGTAGTCAGTGTTACCCTCCTGCAGGGTTAACCTCTCCTCCTGAGCAGAACCTGTTGGTATAATCTGAGCTAGCTTAGATTTGCTCCATCTGCTTCAGGTTGTGCTTTGGGTCATGTGCCTGACATTTGATTGACATTTGAATTGAGAGTGCTGATTCTTTGCAAATTGCAAGGTCTAGAAGTAAGAGTTGTTGCCCCCTTGTTTTGAAATGTGGCTTTTCAGAAGTTCTGTTTCCTTGATAATGGGGATTTAAGTTTTTCATTTGTTCCTGCTCTTCCAAAATTCTTGGGTTACTTTTTTTCTGCAAGAGAAGAAAAGGCATTTAAATTACTACTTCTTTCCTCAGGGTATATGTGGTCTAACAATTGGCAATGAATTTTTCATACCTGTAGGGTTTCCAGCTATCTTTGTAGTGGCCTGGGCAGTGGTTAGAGCAACAGTGGCAGATGCAAGGTAAGTACATATGGTAAAGGACTTTACTTAATTTTTCTCATTGATAACTTAGAAAAGTTACTTCTGAGATTCTAACTCCCTATTTCGCCCAGCCAGCATCACCATTGGCCATGCTAGCTGGAGGATTCTGAGAGTTATAGTTCAAAACTTAATTTTTCCAAACTCTGTTCTGGAATCATTACGCCACCTACCATCTGAAAAGGTCCTACATACATTGTGTATGCCTGCTATGATTAACAAAAAGATATTTGTCTGAAGAAAAATAAATTTGAAGATTACTGATAATGTAATGTTAAGTAGATTCCTCTTTTCAGCATCGCGTTTTAAAGGTATGGAAATCTGTTTGTATGTTTAAAATATTTGTAAACAAAGGGTATATATATTCATACAGGCTTCCCCCATGCATCTGACAGGTGAGGGACTGGAGCACTGTCAGAAAACGGAATTGGTTGAAAAGTGGAACCCATGTACTGTATTGTAGAGAGTGGGCAGGACTTATGGAAGCTCACTTGGGACCAGCCTTGCACATGCTGCTTGCAAAGTCTTTCAGCTATCTTAGCATCTTTCTCCACCTCTCAGCTCGTTTTGCAAGCAGCATACATATGAGTGGTTCCAAGTGAGCCTCCATACGGAAGAAGAACTGATGGAAGAGGAGAACCCTTTTTGAATTAAAGGAACTTGTCAATTTGGAGGTGTCAAAAGAGTGAGTTGTCAGATAATGAGGTATCAAAAGGTGGGGGCTTCCTGTATCCTTCAATGTAGAATTTCCAGGGCAGATTATAGTAGCTCAAGATGAAGGAATATTTCAGATTCTTTTGCAGAAATGTGTTCATCTGGTACCAATTTAAAACAGTTAAATATCTCAAGGGTATGCTCTCTGATTCTTAATTGAATTTACAAATCTCAGTCTGTAGCTGCCCAAGTGGGAGGTTATATTGAACTGTTTAATTCTGGGAACTTTTCCATGACCTATTAAACAGTGAAATGTAGAACAACCATCCCTTTCTTCATAATTACTGTAGCTTGTGGAAACGAAGTCCCTGTACAACCTAATTCTTCTAATTAAGAAGCTATGGCAGAAGGAGATCACTTGGTAATACTTTAACTTAATGTTGTTTCTACTCAGTGCTTTTTAACTGTAGTATAGTTTTTAAGTTTAATTATTCTCCTTTTCATGTAATAACTGTCTGTACTACTGATGAATGAATGTCTCATTTGAGAGATGTGTAGATACCTTTTTCTTTTCAAAGCCCTGGACAGATTTGTGAGTTTATATGCCTTGTGAATATGTTTAGTTTCAGACAACTTGATTGAAGAATTGCTACCACGTAACAACAGAGTCTGTTAAGGAGATATTATTGTCCCAGATATCCTAGGCCTATACATTTCATTCAACTTACTTATTTTTGTTTGTGTCCTTTCTCCTGGTAACGAACTCAAGGTAGCTTATAACAAATTTTTTTAAAAATAAAAATGAAGAATTTAAAACAATTTAAAAACACATTAAAGCATAATAAAAAATGTACTGGGTACTGTATTTTTACAAATGTGACTTATGTTGCCATTCAAGCAATGTTGATTTCAAGAGAGGCCCAAATGACAGATGACAGAATATATATCCATATTCTTTCCCACATTGTATGTATATCTGTATCTCTCTCCCACCTCCATTGTTTTACTGCTCCCAAACAGTTGTTGGATTCTGTCAGTAAATTTTCTAGCAAACAAATGAAACAAGGAAAAACCAAAAACCATTCCAAAGTTTATATTAGTATAATACCTCTATTGAGCCAACCAAAAGCACATAAAAGCCAATGCAAGCTTTTGAAGCTTCCAGATCTCTTCACCAGCCAAGATGTTAGCCTTGCGTCCTGTTTTCTATGAGAAGGAGGGGGCACAGCGATTCGAATAGGGCTCTAGGAGGTTATGTGATGGTATTGGGTTTCCTCTAACCTTGCCACTGCGTTCTCTCTGAACACATCATGCAGACAGCATAAATTCAACATACTTATGTTATCTTTCCCTACTTTCTCCTCTTTCCCAGTTTTTTTTTTTGGTTTGTTTGCAGTATCTGCTAAAGAGATCTGGGAATCTCAAAAGCACGCTTACATTATGTGTTCTTTTGGTTCGCCTTGTAAAAACTACATTCATTTCCCCACATTTGTGGGGATCAGCAGTGCAGGACTCCCATGGAAGTGGAAAAACTGTGAATATGTTTAGGCCCCCTAAACCGTATTTAACACACACAAAAAAGAAGTGTGCCAGCTGCTCAGTTCTGTTTTCTAGGTGGCAGCGTCCCTAGACAAGGCAGAAGTGGGTGGCTGATGGGGCTTGCTGTAGCTGCTCCCCTTCACCTTTTTTATAGGGATTTATAAGTTTCACTTTGTGTTCTCAGTCTCAGAGTCTGAGACAGAAGTCTCAGTCTTCTGAGACTTGCAGAGAGACTGCAAACACAAGGTGAGACTTGTACGTCCCTATTAAAAATGACATAGGGCAGCAGCGGAGGTGGCAGCAAATAATCTGCAAATAATCAAATCTGTGAATGTTAAACCTGTATATGTGAAGGAATCACTGTACTCTGCTAATGAATGTTGTTGAAAATAAAGTTTTTTACAGAAGATGTTGAGACATAGGTAGTCATGGGATGGTATGGGAAGAAATGCTTTTTCAGGGATTCCAGCCTTTAGAGCTTTGAGCGGCTTGGATTGGGTTCAGTAGGAAGCCGTTTGAACTCTTTCAGGAGATGTATAAAGTACACAACTGCAGCTAACTCAGTTAGAATTCTGGCAGCCACATTCAGGGTTCAGCCAAGGCTTCTGCCCACCCACTCCCCATTGTACTCCATCCTGGAGGCCACTAAGGCATGCATCAGTGTAGCCTGACTTCTCTGTGAAGGAATGACTGCAACTCAGAAACCAGCCTAAAGGTGATGAAAGAAACCAAGGAGGTAACATTGTGTTAAGGGGCATTTTGTGTTCCTGCTCTTTCTAGGAAAGAGCTTGGGTTTTTGCAATATTTGGGCTTTTTCCAGACCGTTGCTGAGTCCAGCTACTGCTTCAGCACTTGCACAACCTGATGACACTTTGGTCGAATTACCCCATCTAGCAGTGCCTGCTAATGAGGACTGGGATGAGGTGCTAAGATCAAACTTTTTAGCACACCATCTCACAAGTTTTCTAGGGTCAAGCCAAATTCCATGAGACCCCTTCCCGGTGCTGTGTTTAGACAGAATACTGCCTTTGGAAGTAGAAGCTGGTCCTGAAAGATACTACAGTAAATGATATCAAAGAGGCTGAGTGATCAAGGATAATACTGCATGATGGTACTGCCACTGCCTTTTGTCCTGTGAGGGGCCATATCAGGGAAATGAAGAATATTTGACAAACCATAGCTTGGACCTGGGTTGAAATGTATCCTGATAATCTTTCCTTCTTGGGAGTGCTTGAAGCTGTGTTTCACCTTTTTGAGCATCTGACCCTAAAAGAGGGTATTTGTGACTGGAGGATAGTTGTTACAGCCTTCTAGATCCAGGGAAGGACCTGAAGACCAAAGGTTTCCAGGACTCTTTGTTTTCTCTTGCAAAAGAGACATTTTCCACCTCTAGGGTGCGTCCACTCTGTCCCTTCCACAGTGTGACATCAGTAGCCAAGGAAGCAGATAGTCAGCCTAGCTCCCCCAAGCACCTTGTCTACATCTTGAATCCACATCAACTGAAAGTGGTCCCATGAAACCAGACTAGCTGGTGCTCTAGAGATGCCCATTACAGAAACTAGCAGCAATTTTGAGTAGGAAGTTGTTTGTTTGCCATTTTTTTTTAAAAAAGGTTGACTGTCTGAAGTACAAGCTAGCCAAAGGCAAGTACTGTGGAAGCTAATTTCATTTATTTGTTTCATTTGATCGTTCCATTTTCTCCGCTATCATGTAATTCAAGGCAGTGCGCCCCGTGGGTTCCCAGACTCTTCCCATCTCATCTAGGGTAGAGTTGTGTAGCTTTGCAAAAGCTGCTGCACTCTGAGCTGGCAGACCATTTTCATGGAGTGTTGGTTTCAAAACAATAATTAAGCACGCATACTTAAAAACCATTCCCACTAAAACCATAGCTACTTGAAAATGCTTTGCTTAGCAGTTCTGTGCCCCCAATTTGTTCTCTCTCTCTCGCTCTCTCTCTCTTTTTTTTCAAAGGGTTTGTCTCATGGAGCTGATGAATTAATATCCAGATTATGAAATGTCAACAGAGAACGAGAGAATTGCCTGAGGATCATACACAAAATGTGCAATTTGCCATATAACTGACAAATATATGTAAAACAAATGGACACCTAGAAGACCCAATTTCCTAGAGTGTTAGGGCAATGTAAAACTTTTAATTTCTTTTTTTAAAGAGATAACTGAGATTCTGAGGATGATGAGGTACCCAGCTCCTGGCTTACATGGCTTTCCCTGAGAATTTTAATCTGTATGCACACTTCCTTATCTGTTATTTGCAGAAGCTTCAGAAATAAACTTGGGGGTGAATGGCTCAACTGTTCTCTCTGTCTCCAATTTCCCAACTGGATAGCAAACACTCCTCTTGCCAGTCTCCATCAGGCCTGGAGCTTAGCTGCCCACTATCTCTTCCCCTCTCATGGCAAAGAAAAGGGAGTCAGCCACCCTAAGAGAGTCCCTAGCAACTTTCTGCATTTTTCTGCTTCCTGGCTGGAATTGCTGCTGTTTGTCTTTCTCTCTCTCTCTCGTCTCTCTCATGACTCATGACTATGACTCCTGTAACTACTTTGTGACCAACAAAAATTTAGGTGGGTTTTCGTTGGTATTCTCTTGTTATGATAGGACTAGTAATGTCTGCCAAACTGCAGCTGGTCATACAGCTGTTAAAATCATAGAGCCCATCCAAAATGTAAGAGATGACAAAGTGGTGTTTCTCTTCCCTGGCAAGACAAGGTTTGTTTAAAAATCCATTTCTTGCTCCTGCAAAGCAAGGTTTAGAGGGGGAGAGAGCCCAGTTTTTTCTCAGTCTGCAGTGGGATCAAAACTTAAAGTACTTCTTTCTTTCTCCTCCCAAAGAAGAACAGAATAAATGGGAACAAGACACGTTATGAACTTGTGATTTTACACTTAATCAGCTCTCCGCTCCAAATGAAATTATTAGTCAATATTCTTATGGACTGATTGTTCGTTAATCAGTTATGCTGTGTAGTTGATGGCTACAAGCTCTGTTCTCCAGGAATCTCATAGATGTGAAAAGGGCAACATCATCACATCACATTAAGTAAGGATTTTGGATAGTCAGGAGAAGAAATATAGACTGGTTTGTGTTGTTCGAAGTCAGTACCGATAAGTTATTTATTACACCCATAGACCTAACAAGTTAAAGTAAACAACATATAAATAAATTAAAACTGCAAAGAGAAATGAGAACAAATCATACACGCATAACTTATTTTAGACATTTCCTTACCACAGATGTTAACTGTTCTCTCATCCTGACCTTCTCAAACAAAAACTTGGTAACAACCAAGGTTACAATCATCACTTCTCTTCTCTTCTCTTCTCTTCTCTTCTCTTCTCTTCTCTTCTCTTCTCTTCTCTTCGCTTCGCTTCGCTTCGCTTCGCTTCTCTTCTCTTCTCTATCTCATCTCATCTCATCTCATCTTATCTTCTAACAGGATCTTATCTTATCTTCTAACAGGAATTTGACATAAAATTGGGCTGGTCATCCTGGTACTTTCACCAATACTGATTAATCATACATTTTCATATTTGCTCGTAGAATTCATAGGACAAAAGAATATGCTTCATAGATTCTACTTCCTGGTTGCTACAGAGACATAGCCTTGTTGTGTAAGGGACACCAGCAAATCTACTTTGGAGCATTTCAGATGGAAAAACATTAAATCCAGCCTTTGTAAAAAGTCTACAATAATTAACAACAGTCAAATACTCAGGTGGAAAGGCCCAACATATTCAATATTCAATGAGCTTGGTGAGCAGGATGGTTATGAACCAGTCCAAAGGTCACAGAAAGCAGTATCCCACCATCTTTGTTTTACTGATTTGAGAGCAGTTCCGTAGCCCTCTGCCTTGCAGAGGTCTAGAATATTTTTCAGCAGGGTGAGAGAGGACCAAACAGCGATCATAACTTGAATAATTCTCTCCAAATGCAGCTTGTGCCTCAATAAGAATGTTATCAGAATTTAAAATAGAACTCAGTTTTTTGCATAGAAAATGAGCATGTAATTTTCCCATTATTGATAATAGATTAGTACGCCTGTTATTTCCTGGATCAGTGGCTTGGCCTTTCTTGTAAATTGGCACCACAATTGCTTGCTTCCAGAAGGCAGGGATTTTGCCAGAGTTGTTAACCTTGGTACAAAGAGCACCCAACAGTGGTGCTCATCAATGCTGATTAGTTTTAATAAGTTCAGCAGGAATATAACCAATACCTGGAGTCTTTCCATCTTTAAGCTGTAAGAGACATTCTTTGACAGATGCCAGATTCCGTGCAGGTACAAAAGACAGTATGAGTTTGGTGGAATCACCAAGATCTGGTTCAGAACTATTAATATCAGCAAAGGTGTATCTAAAATGACCGTTCCATATCTAAGCTGGAATAATGCAACTGCCAAAAGGTTTTCACATCATTTGTAAGTAAGACATTCAGCAGCAGTGACATGAATTAGGATCACACTGTCACTTTTTACAAGCCAATAGAGTCTTATACTCCTTTTCCAACTGAAAATAAGTAGAAGGGAGATGGCTTAATCTTATTTATACAGTATAGGAGTCTCTTAAATCTCTTTTCTTCATTGGCACTCCTTGTCAAACCAAATGATACCCTTGAAATTTTTAGAGTCTATACCAGAATGATGAGGACTAGCCTCATGTGTTATATCTTCTTGAAGATGGATCAGATCTTTGTATGCCTTGACGGCAGTTACAGCAAATTACTCAGATATTAGAATCCATCTTAAAGGAGTTGCTGGATCAGAATTCAATCTTACCTAAACAAGACTACCTAGATCTTCTGTCCATTTAGATCTTATTATCAGTGGCCCATCAACAATAAAATTGGGTGACTTTGAGTTAATTGTATTTTTTGCCCTGGAATAGATAGGTGAGAACTAAAGGCAAATGGTCACTGTTCTGGTGTCTATACAAAAAGAATGAACTTACTGGAAAGCATTTGTAGAAACCAAGCAATAGTCCACAGTAATAGATCCACATAAGTTGTAAAAGTTCACCCATACAGTCCTTAGAGGCCATGCCATGTAAGAAAAATAAATCCAGCCTATGTTGCAGTTGGGCCAAACAGAAACTAGCAAAATTCAGCCTCAAATCTTTTCGAGTTTCTAATGGGAAAGAACATATCCTTTAGTTCACTTAAAATTGGGTATTTGGCTTCTAACTCAGTATTGTTAGGTCCAGCCCTAGCATTTTGACCTCACATAAGCCTCAAGGAACTTTATAAGTAGAGAAAAAAATATATAATGGTCAACCTTGAAACAGATATTCTGTATCTAAGCTTTAGATTTAAGTGGGGGAATATAAGCAGTAACAATAATGATGCTTTTAGAGTTAAATTTCAGAAAAATCTCAAATCCTAGATGTTCACATTTATCCAGAATAGATAGCTTAGCAATTAATGAAGTTGACACCACAACTGCAAGGCCACCACTAGGGTGTTCTTTCTTAGTCCTCAGTGTATAAGCAGCAAAGCCATTCAGGGCAATAGAGTTCCAAATCCTTTTTCCCAGTTCTGAGGCATAACTGCTCTTGGTTGGACAGATGAAATGGAGAAGAAAGACACAGGTAGTCTCCAATAAATATAATTTCTCATATAGGTCCACCTTTTGCCATAGAAGTATCTCATCTCACTCAAAGGTACTGCAGACTGGGGTTCAGTAGATGGTTTAAAATTAAGATTGCAGTGTTAGGGGCATTTAAAACTTTCATTCATGTTACCGCCTTGTAATGAGCTCACCTCCTGCTCTTGAGTAGGAGAGGGACACATAAAGATCATCTGTTGCCACCACCCCACTAATTAGTTGGAAGTTACTGAGGGACTTAACTTGCACTTTCTCCACCTCTGACTTTGCAAAGACTTTCCCTCCCCTGCCTTTGGGAGATGAGAACTCTATGTCCACCAAGCAAAGGCATGTGAAGAGATCATGGAAGAGAGGAGATCTTTAGAGGAAGGCTTTTATTCTAAGCAAGCAATCTGCATTAGTAAAAGGGTATCTTACTCATGAAGGCAGCTTCCTCCACATTGCTTAGGAGTAGTCACAAAAGCACAAACAGCCTGGGTCATATTTAGCTGAGGTTAAAAGAACATAAGGCTTAACATAACTAGCTAAACATTCCTATTCTAGTCACAATATGTATAGGTTTCTGGATCTTGGATGGTCATGGGAAGCTGAGAGTCTGGACATCTTTGTCCAGTCTGCGACCAAGCCCCTGCACATGAAGCGGATAGCCTCAGTCCCAAAGTTTCAGTCTTTGTGTCTCTCTCTGTGCCTCATGGCACCCTGAGAGTATATAACCTCTTACTTGGAAGCATCTTGAAGTTTTCACAGTTCCCCCAAACTGATTGTCCTTATTGGGCAATTGTCTCTCAGGATTTCTGTTACTCCACTGTGATGCTCACCCCAATAAATGCAACTTAAAACCAACACATTGTTAACCCTGTTTACCTGGCAGGGGGATATACCCCTCATCTAGGTTGTCTAGATAATGAGAGAGCCCACTATACCCTCCCCCATTTCAGATGTTGTGGGAACAGCTGGAGGCACATAGTCTGCAATTTCATCCTGTAAGCTAGGAAGGAACAGAGTTAAAACATACATGCAAATACAATACTACAGATTGGCTATACTGTCAATTAGCAGACATGTAGGAAACATCCTTCCCTAACCTTCCACCAGTCCTCTGCATGAGAGGGCATCTGCCACAGTGTTGGAACCTCCACACATGTCTTGCATATCAAAGTCTTGCAGGGACAGGTTCCACTGGAGCAGTTTCTTCTTAGTTTCCTGGACTGTGTGGAGCTGCCAGAGGGCAACATAATCAGTCTGCAAAGTAAAGCAGCATCGCCCTTCATGTGGCCTCAGTTTGTAAAGTGCATACACAATGACATGACATTCCTTCTCTGGTATGGACCAATTGGACTCCCTCATGGAAAGGTTTTTGCTGAGAAACAGGAGATGATGCAAGATGCCACTGGGACCTTCTTGCAGCAGAAATGCTCCAGTGCCTCTGTGGGAAGCATCTGTAGCCATGATGAATGGCTTGTCAAAGTCAGGTGCCATCAGCACTGGGTCTCAACATAAGGGCTTGTTTCAGTGACTCATATGCTTCTTGGCACTCAGCTATCCACTTCACTGTCTTAGGCTGCTTGGAACCTGTCAGATCTGTTAAAGGTGCTGTCATTTGACTGTAGTTGGGCACAAACCTGTAAAAGGTGAAAGATTTATACGATCTGAAGGAAAACCAGAGTATGAGGCACAAACCTGTAATACCCAGCCAAGCCAAGGAAGGACTGGGGAGTAGACCTGTTATGAATAGCTTCCAGTTTTATTTGCAAACGAGTGATAGTCCCTTGACCCACCTCACAGCCAAGGCAAGTAAGTTTTGTGAGTACAAATTGGCACTTCTTGCCCTTGACTATCAGCCAGTATCTTTGATGCACTGGAAGAAGGTGATCTTTTCCTAACATCTGCAGTGATTCCCAGAATTTAGCATCTTGAGCTCTGATACTACAGTCAGTAGGTGACACCGCTAGTCTAGATGTCCCCTTGTCACTGGAGTTGTCAAAATCAGGTTGAATGGCAGGAAAGCTCTTTCTGGTTGGAAGCCATTTTGCATGGGAGAGATGTGCTGGTCCTAAGCAACATTCACTACTCTTGCCTATCTCCCAGTGTGTCAGCTTTCACAAAAGAAAAAAAACTCACACAGTTGAATTGTTCTTTTGAGAAAGGCAGATTAAGAGAGTGATTGGAATGGGACTGAAGGACAGGAAAGTGCAGAGACAAAGAGATTCTAAGCTAAGCCTCCCCACAGCTTGCCTAACACAAGTCCACCAACTGATCTCCATTGGCACAGCAAGCCTAAACACGACCACCACCACCCTGAAGAGAGAGGGAGAGAAGGACAAAAACTGCTTTTGGTGGCCAAAGCCAGGTGGTTACTTCAAAGGGAATCAGAGTTAGACAGAAGTCCCCTCCCCTTTCTTTTCTTCCTCCTGCTTTTAGGCAGAGGCAGCCCCTCTCTTCTGATAGAGGGAAGGGCAACAAAAGAAAAAGACACACTCCTTGTCTCAAGCAGGGAAAGAACAAAAAGACGGCAAAGGAAAGCCCCAGGTGCTAGTGGTGTTGCTTTGTAGGAACCAGCAAATGCAGTCACATGCTGCAGCAAGGCAAACCTGTCTCATGCAAACAAAGAGTGTTGCTGCTGGCAACTTCTCTCCATACAAGAGAGCCGGCAGTCCGTCCTCATCAGAGGAAGAGGGAATGTTCCCTATTAAGACAAGATGAGCAGTGCAGCATGTGTGCATGCTTTCCTGCACCCCAAGGAAACTGTCAGACCACACTGAAACAACTTGGCAGGACTGTAGCTTTTCCCATTCCCTTCCAAGGCACCAGGCACTGGGGAAAGAGATGATCTACTTCCTCCCCCCACAACCATACCCCACCCTCCCTTCTGTGAGCAGAGGACTGAGCCATCTGGGGACAAAAGGCACCACTTTGGAGAGGAAAACAACTACTGCATGCACAATGCCAGCCAGATCCTTAAAAACAAAAGCGGCTTCCCTCACACACCCCTTCTCACCTGTCCCAAATCTTTCCAGAAGGATAAATGAGAGAGAGAGGCAACCAGGAAGAGATCACACGAACTTCCCATTTTGCTCCACACTCAAAAAGTTCTCAACTGCTGCCACCAGGTAACAGGCCCACTTCCTGTTCTTGAATAGGAAAGAGGGCCAGCTGAAGATCAGCTGGCTGCCACCATCTACTGATGTAACCCTCATGACTCAATAATTCAGTGGGAAGTTGCTGAGGGATTTAACTTGCTCTCTCTCTACCTCTCATTCTTCAGAGACTTCCTGTCCTCTGGGAAATGAGAACCTTGTGTGCATACATGTGCACACACTGAGCAAAGGCATGTGAAGAGAGTGTGGAAGAGAGGAAATCTTCAGAGGAAACCTTGTATCGCATATCTTATACGTCTCGGCACCTTCCTTCAGGGTTACTTAGGAGTAGTTACAAAGGCATAAACAGCCTAGGGCATGTTCAGCAGGGTTAAAGGAACATAAGCTAAACTTTCCTATTATGTTGCCAATACTGATGGGCTTCTGAGTCTTGGATGATCATGGGAAACTGGGAGTCTGGATTCCCTTGGTCTAGCTTGTGACCAACCTTCTCTAGATGAGACAGGCAGCCTTAGTCCCAAAGTCTGAGGCCATTTCCGCATTACACGGTTATAGTGCTATCATTCCACTTTCCAACATCCTATGGAGTCCTGGGGTTTGCAGTTTAGGGAGGAGCTTTTAGAATTCTCAGCCAAAGAGTTCTGTTACCCTGTTCTCTGGGGGTCCCGGGAAGGACACCTAAATAACCAAACAATATAACACAACCTTGGGGAAAATTAGCTGGAGCACTCACTTAAACTAGCGAGAGGCAGGGTAATTCAGCAGGATGTTGCAACCCAGCATCTACAGGGTCAGATCAGTCAAGCAGTCAGACGGGTTTAAAGTAATAAAAATGATGTTTTATTGAATACAGGCAAAGGTTAAAGACACCACAGCCACACAGATAGCTACAGAATCAGAAGTTGGATTAGAGAGAGAGGGGTTTTCAGAGGGAAATGGATGATACGACATCTGTCTCGTAGTCCTGGACCTTAGGAGAGAAGCCAGGGATGCGGAGAAAAGCTCAGCTCGATTAGCTGAGGGGAGCTCGAAAAGGCAGCAAGGCGGGATGGAACTCTGGAGCGGGTCGAGCAATCTGAGGAAGGTCTCGGAATCAGGGGTTTTTATAGGGTGAATTGTGACTGCAGGCTATGCCTTACTTGGGGAACAACAATGAGTTTTGGGTGTGAGACAATGTCTCGGAAAGGTCACAACTTTGCATGATGTAATCAGAGCCGAATTAACAATAGTGTGGCCAGTATGCAAATGTGCAGCGCTTACCAGCGGACAGCACAACCTTTGTCCGGCAGCCTGCTCAGGGCAGGAAGCTTTTGTTAGTATCGTGCATATGTAATGAGGTGTTTGCCGGAGAGGTCCCTGAAGCGACGAACCGGCTGTGTCTGGCCTGCCTGCGTGGAGAATGGAATGTCCAGCAATTATCGGCTGTGCTTGTTTGCGTGCTTGTCCGGTGGCCTCGCAAACACGTGGAGCAGGGTGGTGGAAGAAAGCCAAATGGTTTGATGCCAAAATGATATCTAGGGGTGTCCCCAAGGAGGTCTAAACTGTAGTAACAGTTCTTTGGCCTCAGTAAACTACAAACCCCAGGATTTCACAGGATGTTGAAAGTAGAGTAATAGCACTATAACGGTGTGGTGTGGAAATTGCCTTTGTCTCCCCTCATCTTTCTCTATACTTCTTGGCAACCTCTTACTTGGAAGCATCTTAAAGCTTTCACACATCCCCCAAACTGGCCATCCTTACTGGGCAATTGTCTCTCATGATCTCTGTTGCTTCTCTGTGGATGTTCACCCAAATAAATTCAACTTAAATCTAACACATCATTAACCTTGCATATGACCTGTGAGACTATACGCCTCATCTATCTAGCTGAGACAATCACACTCCTATGGTATGTTCTTTCCTTGTGCACAATCTGCAGCTGGCCAGCGTTTATCCAAATAGGGAGGATGACAACAGTGACCCTACTACAGGCATAGGGGCAGGGGTTTCATATGATTGGTTCTAAGTTAAAGCAAAACTTTTTTAACAAGTTTGTTGGGATGGTGGAGAAATGATATGGAAGAAGTATTAAGTACAGGTAATTAGCTTAGAATGCCTTGTGTGAAAAGCATTTCATGCTCCCTGCAGGAGCAAAAGAGCCATGGCTGCTGTCTCTTTGAAAATATCAAAGCCATCTCTTATTCAGATTTGTCTTTGTCACTAATTGGGAGATGTGGACGGTTTCTTCATAAGTTGTGTATTTATTTTTAAGAAGGATCAAAAAATGTTGTAGACATTACGTTAATAAACAGTGGGAATGGGTTAGAACCAACCAAACTAAACTGGCTAGTTTTTTCAGATATTTGGAGTGTTATTTTGTTTGCCCACTCTTATCCCAAAGAGGCAAAAGCACATCAGCACCTGATAGATTGTAGGACATCATCTTCCTTTAGTTCCAGGATTCTTTTCCTGGATGGTTAAATCGGGGATTTTTGCAAGGCACTCAAACATGAAGTTTTCTCTCTTAAGAGTTATTTAAAACAAAACAAAATGGTAGATTGCTTTTGTATATTAGAAATCTTAAATCTTAACTGTATGACAGTTCTACATGCGACTGAACCATCAAGTGAGAGGCATCCCGTTAGCTGATCTGTGGGCTTGAGTACTTTGCCAGGGGCTCCATACATCTGGTTTGCAGTGTGAAGGAGACAGTAAAACCTACACAGTAAAACCTACACCCTAAGAGGCCTGTATTCATCTGAATGGGTCCCAAAGTATGCAAGTCAGCTTCAAACAGTGGCACTGTTAGCTTTGTGGACTAGCCTGTTACCCTGTAAACCGGGGGTCCCAGAGGAGCACCCAAATAACCAAACCAAACAAGCAAAAATGGGGAACATTAGCTGGAGCACGCTCTTGGCTAACGAGAGGCAGGGCAACGCAGCGAGATCTTTTATCCTATGTATACCGGTTCAGGTCAGTGAGGAGCCAAGCAGTTTAAAATACTAACAGTTTTTATTAAGCAAAGAAAAATAATAAAACTCAAACACACCTAACTAGAGAGGAAAGAAAGAGAATTTTGGAGAAATAAGCAATACAGCACCTGTCCAAAGTCCTGGAGACGCCAATTGGAGGGAAGGAAGGAAACCTGGCGTGGAGACTGAGGGGAATCTGTGGGACCAAGCGGCAGCGAGGTGAGGAAGATCCAAAGGAGCTTCAAGTGATTTCAGCTTAGTGATTCAGCTAGGTCCAACGAGAGTTTCAAAGAGCTCTCAAAAACAGGGCAACTTTTATAGGGAAAGAACGACCGCAGGCTAGACTGGTCTCTGCAAGAGAACAATGAGTTTTGGTCTGGGGACAAAGGCTCTGAAAGGTCGGAATTTGCATGATTGAGTTATGAACAGAATTGACAGTAGTATGGCTGAGATGCAGATGCGGCTAGCTCGGCCATTAAGTGCCTGCTTGCCAGGGTGTTTTCACAGGCAAAGAGTCCTCTTTGTCTTGCAATCAAGGTGTTTGTGTAGGGTGGCTTCCCCCTGAAGCGGAACTGGCTATATCTGGTACTTTACAACTATTGCCCATGCCTAGCTTCGCGCTTGTTCAGTGGGGCCTTACAAACACTTAGCTGGTGGCAGGGAAAAGGGCCGAATTATGATATCAAAATGATATCTTAGTTCACCAAAGACCAGACCAGAATGCCGTGGTAACAAGCCAACACTCTTTCCAAGGATGAAATGCTATAATGGTGGTCTTGTCCAGAAACCAGCAAAGCTATACATTGTGTCGCAGTGAGAAACTAATCTGTGTGAACAGAGTGGACAGCACCTCCTCTTGGGCAGAGGGAGTCACTTCAAGGGGCAGGAGTTGGAATGTGGCGCAAAGTATTGGGAAAGAGAGGTGTGTGCCACACAGCCTGCCCTACACCCACCAGGCAGTCTGCTGCCATAGGCGGAATGAAAGATGCCTCTCAGTTGCCATGTTAAAAAAGGATTCAGCTGCCAGTCCAGTTGGGTTTTGTACATGGAATGAGAAGAAGTACTGTCTTGTTAGCTCATCTCAGGCAGCAAAATAGCTTGGTCTGAACCTGGCTAAGAAGCAGTCTGTAATTGTCCTGCTGCAGATGCTTAATTATACCCCTTCTCTACCATCCCTTATTTTGCTTAATAGCACCTCGTCCTTCTTCTCTTTTAAAGCATGTGAGTCATCATGGTGAGCAGGAATTATTTGGAGGAACGTGCTGTGAACAGGGCCGTCTTTTGAGAATAATCATAGTTCTTCCATTTACTGTGAACTAAAGGGGCATCAGGAAAAAAAAAAGGTAGCAAACCATAACCTTAAACAAGCAGTTCTTAATGAGACAACTTGGCTCCCCAAGTGTGTGGAATCAGCCTTAATGAACAACATCAACTAATTGCTAACTGATGGATGTGATGTGACATGTTCCCACCCCTCACTTCGGTAGGTGAAGGATTTCCTTGCTGTGACACTCTCTTACTTGTGTGTTAATTGCTGAGTTTTAAACTCAGTGTCATTTGCTGGTGGCGGAAAGAATATTTCAGGTTTTTGGTTTGCATTTTCAAAAAGACCCACTGTAATTAAAGGGTGCAGAAGATCTTGTCTGCTTGTTCATTGTATGAAAGAAAAGGATCATTCCCAGTTAGCTAAGAAAGAAGATGTTTGCCTTTTTAGCTGAAAGATCATTTTATAGGACATAGGTAGGGTGGCCAGGTCTGGAGCATCCCAGGCTCTGAAATTTCAGGGGCAAGCCCTGAGACCTAGAGATGCCACTGGTTGAAGTTGTTAAGTGTGATAGATTAAGCATCAGCCACAGTTGCTCAGAGCATGGAGTTCAAAAACACCAGATCTAAGAAATGGGAAAAGTTTTCTCTGATTAGAAATTCAGTTTCCCAGGCTCTGCATTGAACAACAGCAAAAACCACTTCTTCCAGGTCTGATGTACGCTTCAGTTGCAAGCAGTGCTTTTAATAAGAGATGGGCACTATAGTGCAGTCTAAGGAAGAATTTCAAGCTCTGCTTTGGACTGGAAACAGTCTACATTCAAAAAGGAGCTTGCAGCATCAAGGATCTCAGAAAAATGCAAGCACATGCAAAAAAGAAAGAGAGAGAGAGAGAGAGGGGGGAGAGAGGAGTTTAAGGTGATATTCCTGTCCTGAGATTTCCCCCCTGTGCTGAGGACTGGAGAAGAAGTGCCAGGTCCTGAGATCTGGGAACTCTACGTATGGCTAGTATCAAAGCATGCAATAGCCAATTCTTGTACTACAGGTCCCACAATCATGCAGCAAGTATGGCCACATGCAAGCATGGTTGGGGATTCTGATAGCTGTCAGCTTAAAAGAAACATTTCCAGGTTCTGAGTGAGTGGTATACTTAGAAGAGAGCACACACACACACACGGAGATTGAGAGAGAAACAGAGATAGTTTAGTTTTTCAGACCAAATTCAAGGTGCTGGCTTTTCCTTCACAGACTTACACAGTTCAAGTCCTGTGTATATTGTAAAGCATTTAGTGTTCTTGAGGATATCTCTGTTAATCTATTGCAAGTAAAATAACAGAGTCCCATGGCACCTAAAAGACTAGCAAATTTATTACAGCATGTGCTTTCCAAGACTGTCGGCCATTTCAGAGGATGTATGTGTGTGTGTGTGCCTTCAAGTTGCCTGTTGACTTATGGTGACCCTATGAATTTTTCATAGCATTTTCTTAGACAAGGTGTTACCCTGTGAATTGGGGGTCCCGGGAGGAGCGCCCAAACAACAAACCAAACCAAGCAAAGATGGGGGAATTAGCTGGAGCACTCTCTTGGCTAACAAGAGGCAGGGTAACGCAGCAGGATCTTTTAGCCTATGTCTACAGCGTCAGGTCAGTGAGCAGGCAAATGGTTCAAACAACAATTAAGATTTATTAAACAGTTATTAAAGAAAAGCACAAACACACTCCTAACTAGAAAAGGAAAATGGAGGTTCAAGAGGAATGGGTGATACGCTACCCTGTCCTGCAGTCCTGGGGAAGCCAATTGTAGAAGAGGAAACCCGGCGTGGCGGCCGAGGGGAATCTGCTGAACCGAGCGGCAGCAAGGCAGAATGAAGTCCAAGCGATCCGGTGAGAGTTCTGAAGAGCTCTCAGAGCGGGGGATTTTTATAGGGGAAAGAACAATCGCAGGCTAGTCTGGTCTCAGGTGAAAACAATAAGTTTTGGGTTGGAGACAAAGCCTCTGAAAGGTCAGAATTTGCATGATTGAGTTAGAGTCCAAATTGACAATGGTATGGCCGGTATGTAGATGCAGCTAGCTCAGCAGTTAAGGACCTAGCTCACCAGGGTGTCCTCTCAGGGCAGAGGATCTCTTTGTGGTAGCGTCCATTCGTAATGAAGGTGTTTGTTTCGGGAGGTCCTCTAAAGCAGATCTGGCAATATCTGGCTTGGTTTTTGGTGGGAGCAGCAAGTAGTAGCCATGCCTAGCTTCGCGCTTGTTCGGCGGGCCTCACAAACACTTCACTGGTGGCAGAGTAGGGCCGAATTGCGATATCAAAATGATATCTTTGGTTCACCAAAGGCCAGGCCAATACATGGTGGTAACAAGGGAATACTCAGAAGTGATTTGTTAGTTCTTTCCTCTGAAATACAGTCTACAGCACCTGGTATTGGTTGATGATTTCCTACCCAGGTACTAACCTGGGTCTCACCCTGGCTAGCTTCCAAGATCAGGTGGCATCTGGCTGAAGTGTTGTGCAGAATTACGTCGTTTCCTGTTGCTGGCACCAGTTTTTTGGAATGCCTTCTTCCAGGAGATATCAGTAGCTTCCTCCTTGTTTTGGTTTTGGTCATCTATAAATAACTTTAATTTGCCAAGGCAATGGGCTGTGCTTCCAAGATTGCTGATTTCCATTTATGCTGCTATAATTGATTTTAGAAGGCTGGTTTTAGTTTGCTTTACTACTTGTGACAGTTTTAGATTTTTGCATATGGCTTTTGGGAAAAAGAAGTGATAGGTTTTATAAAGGAATGTAAAAAATCAACAGCATAAGTTCATTTAGAAGTTACCAGAAGTTTTTGCATCATGCTTAGGATAGGTCAGTTCTCATCTTATAAACAGAATTTAGGTATGGGTTAACATCAGCCTTGCTCAGTCCATCAATCTTTTGGTTTGTTGTTCAGAGTGAACAGTTGAAAAAGTTGGGGATTAAAACAGTTGAGCACCCCACTTCTTTCCCTCCCCCATTTTTCCAAGCAGTGTCAAGACTTTCTGGATTGCAAGTGATTGTCAGGAAGAACCAAGACCAAAGTGAGTCAATGGATTCCTTTGGATGGGTTTGAGGAGAGTACAACTCTCATCATTCCTAGCCACTCTAGCTTATGGTGAAGGATTGTGGGTGCTATAGCTAAAAAAAATCTAGAGGACCATAGTTATCCATGCATATGTAGACTAGAGTCTGGAAAGGTGACAATTTTGTGACAATGCTGGCTGGGGAATTCTGGGAGTTGTAGCTCCAAAAGTACTTTGTCTTAGACATTGCAAAGATGGCTACCCTTTGTAATGGGACATCCAGAGAACTTGGAAAACTGACTGTCAACATTCGTGATCACTAGTTCCCCAGGAGATTCTCAATGGAGAATCTTCTAGGCTGGTTGTTTTGTTTGCCTTTCATGGCCCATGAGTCCTGAGTGAACTCTCCATGGAGAAATCTACTAGGCTGTGATCATAGGTAATTGCACTATAACTTTCAGTTAAAAATGAGTGGGAAGAGGGTGCAAGCATAACTTGAGGAGGCAAACTAAAAAGATCATGGCAATCTCAAATTGGGATTCTTCATTATTCAGGGAGAAATTATCATATTTTAGCACTCATACTTCAAGTAATTTCCCCAGCCCTAAAAATATTAGCAACGCAGTCACATTTGGAAGTATCCTGTATCCAGGCACTGAATATAGCTGAAACCTGAGTCCTTTCTTTCATCTGGAGGATGCAGCTTTTCTGCTCTACTTGGCACATTTCAGTGTGAAATTGATCCTTTGGAATCCCTAGACCTGCCAACAGCAAAAACACCTCTTGCTCTATACATGGGAGGCAAGGCAGCTAATGTTCAGTACACTATAGCAAGTAAATATGGGACTTTGCAATTTCTTTGTCCATGCTGGTTATGTTCAGAAAAGATCCTAAAAGTTGGAAAAAGATAATTCCTTATTCAAAAATCAAAAGAGCTCTGCTGTGTAAACCATCATTCTTCAGTCTGAGAATAATTGGCAGCGCATCACCATTTCTTTGAGCCTTACCTCATGAGGCAGGTAAATTGCGATTGCATTTGAATAATAGCACTTTTGTTTGAGTTTTTTTCCATGATGCAGTGTGAGTGGGGGAAAGACAATCTCCATCACAAATTAAGGAGTTGTCACGTACACAGAAGACCCTAGCCCCTCCCGCCTGCTGCCTCATGTCTGTTACTACCTCACTGGACCCTGGCCAAATTTGGAAAGGTCACTTGTGATTGGTGAAATAATGCTGCAATGGGTGTGTCTGATGTTTACCTGGATGCATGGGTATAAAGTCCATGCCGAGCCTTTGTTTACCGTTCCGGACCTCACTTTTTTTTAAAGAGAGTTTCCTGCACCCTGCTATAGCAGAACTTTTCTTTATTAATATTTTTATACTTAATAAATTTGGTCTCTAGCCTTTGAACCAAGAAACATCTGGTCATTTTTGCCTACTTCTCAGAAAAAGCTGTCCTTCTTGAGGGCGTAGAGGTGACAGCAGGAACTCTTCATTTGTTGTCCCATTGGAGACCATTTTAAAAATGTTTCTTTTTGCTAACACAAAATCCATTATTGACCTCCTTTCCCACTTCGGCCACACTATGATTTCTTGTGCAAAAGTTCAATTGTGCTGTCATGTCAGTTTTGGGTAGTCAGTGGGTGGTCAGCGGGTGTGTGCTTTGAGTGGGATCCAGACCCTTTTTTGAGTTTCTGTTGCTACAACGGTACAACAGTACAATGCCATGGCATGGTAACAGCTGATTCTCTCTCTTCTCTCCCACACACGTATACGCACACCCACATCAGTGCTGCCGTAGGACGGGGGTGGAAGAGAAAAACAAGAGAGAGGACAGGAATTCTTGGCCCTTCCACAATGCCGTGAGAACAAAACACGAGGAGGAAGGAGGGAGTTTGGGAGAGAGTCCTCCGAGGAAAGTTCCCAACTGGCTTTTGGTTGGAGCTGTGCTCAGGCAGGAGGTTGCTTGCTTGTGCTTTCTCTTCCTCTCTTCCTCCTTCCCTTTGCCTCCAACACTTCTCAGAAAAGAAACATTGAAAAGGGACCTGGGTAATATTGGAGGAGGAAGTGGGTAGGCAGTCTGTGTGCAATAAGGTTTTAGCATTAACAGACACTGTAATCCCAGAATGGTTCTGAAGATGCGTGAGGAAAGACAGCAATCATGATCGCACAACATTTTTATGGACACACAGTTGTAGCGAGAGAGGGACCTCTTAAGATAAGGCTCTTTGTGTAGGAGCAGCATTGAACAGCTGAAAGCAAGAGCTAAAAGTCAGACCTTGGAGTGTTTACCTTGTTTGCTTTATGGCTCCCAGAATTGCCCAGTAAACATGATGAGCTGTTCTAAAAATGTAACTTCTCCAGGCTCTGCTAGAAACCTGCAGATGCATGTATCCATCCTACAACAGTAGAACTTAGCAGACTTTCTTATTCTAAGACTTACCTGCAGAAATGAGCTTCAGTTTTCCTGGGGGTCATTTCTGCATTACCTAGTTTCTGGATATCTTTTCTAGGGCTGAGTTGGATGAAGTTTGATAGCATCTCTAGGAATAACAGAGATGTGAAGGTCAAGGAAGAGGAAGAAAAACTGAAAACAAAACAAAACAACCCAGAATATTTTCTTCTAGAATGATGAATAAAATATTTAAGACAAGATGTTCAATTATGTAGACTCATCCCACAAGGTGTAGTGATCTGGCATTGGGCTACAACTCTGGAAACCAGGGTTCAAATCCCCGCATGGGTGTGGAAACCCACTGAGTGAGCTTGGACAGTTCACACTCCCTCAGTCTCAGAGGAAGCCAAAGACAAACCCTCTCTGAACAAATCTTGCCAAGAAAACCCAATGATAGGGTCACCTTTGGGTCACCAAAAGTCAGAATCTCTAAAGGTTGTTAACACTGCATTTTTAATTTTTTTCTGAACATCTTCATTAAAAAAAAAACAGGCCCCCCCCACTTCAAAATTTTCAGAAATGTTACATCTCTGGGCATAACACCTCTGGCAGAGATGCTGCTTTGTGGAGACATGGTGGAAAAGTTCTTCAGATGGAATTGTGTGCTCTGTCTTTCTTCTTATTCTCTCCTGGAGGCACTTTTTAGTTGCTACAGACACACTCTGTGGCCATTTAGTGGCCAGTGAAGAGTGGACGGCATCAGTGAAGCAACTAGCAATGTTATTGTAGCCAGATGCAGAACAATGGCATCAGACACCCACGTCTTCTGGGGTCATCTGGAGGTCTCAATGGATGATGTCAGCATTCTGTGTCTGGTTATAGGGACATAGTCAGATGCTTTTCTGCCCAGTACTACACTGTCCAGTAAATGGCCGTGGACTGAGGACAGCTGGGTAGCAGCTGAAAGATGAGTGCTGGCAGGAATTTGGTCATTGAGTAAGGTTGATAAAAAAAGTTCAACCCTCACAGCAACAACAACAACAACAAAAGATAGTGAATGAGTTAGACTCAGGCATTTCTAAGTCACTAACAGGATGCCAGCCATTGTGTGTAATCAACTCCCAAAGGCAAAGTCAAGTGGAGGTTGTGGTGAGGTGTTGTCCAATTTCTCCTTCATCCACATTAAGGTGCTACTCCTCATTTTCCATTCCACTGTTTTGTCTACAAACATAGGGGAGAATGGTTTTCCTTGTCATTTTGTTGTATATGAGAACTGGATATGAACATTCAAATTCTGTGGCTCTTGAATTATCAGCCTGGAATTATACTGAGGATGATAAATTGTACTGTAGGTGATACTCAATTGTTCTGCTTCCAAAACCTGCATTGGCTTGTTAAAGGTGAAGGCGCTTTGGAAACGTGTTAAAAACTTGAAATGAATATTCTGTGCACCCTTCAAAGTGAATCTGACCTAACACATCCACAGAATAAATATACTGCATAGCTGGTTTTATTGCTGGTCCACTTGTTTATGCAAAAATGTTCTGATTTCACAGATGCTGGGAGCTCAGCGCTGGAGACATAAAGTGGATTTACCAGGCTCCAATTTTAGTAGCTATTGGGGTAAGATTATTCATGCATAGAATTTTTAATTCACTCTGATAAGCTTTACTGGGTTGGATCCAAATTTTGTCATACTCAGAATAGACCTATTCAGATGATTGAGACTTATGTCATCTATGGTTAACTCAAGTCCCATTGATTTAAGTGGGTTTACTCCAAGTGTGGTAAAATCTGGATACATCTCTATACTTTTATTCATAGTTTAAGGCTGTAACTCAGAAATGAAGAAAATCACCTAAATAAAACAGCAGCAGTCAGCAAATCCATTCTGTTTTGCAGCGATTCTTTCTGGCTAAGGTGGCCTAAATGGATGTTGGCATTCCAGCATTCCAGATTCTGTGACAGCTGATAAGAGAAGGCATATGATAAGCCTGCTTTTGTGTTTTGGATATCATTTATTAAAGAGAGTATAAGGAGGAGGATAGATACCTTTCAAGTTCTGACACTGACAGTTCCACAGAAAGTAGAAATCAGCTATTACAGCTTTTCTTAGTCACTTCTTGTCACTGCCTGCATTGGTTAATGTCTGCCTGCTTTCCAGGTGTTAACAACTGTACATCTAAAACAGGTTGATGATAATTCATCTTTAATGAACAATTCAAATTAACAAGTAGGACTTGGAAGGACCTCTGTTTGAAACTATGGAGAGCTGCTGCTCATCACAGTAGACAATATTGAGCTAGATGAATGGATGGCCAGCACAAGGCTGCTTCCTGTATCATTCTTTTCAAATATATTGCTTGCAAAGAAGGTCTGGGCTCTTCTGTGGGAAATGATAGGCTGGTGCACTCTCTCTCTAGTCTCTTCAGGAAATGATGTTGGATACCTTGCTTGAAGCAACAGACTTCTCTTGAAATCAGATCTGCTCCATTAAGTCAGAGCAGAGATTGGAAGACTTACATTTTGGACATGATTCCCACAATCTGGCCATGCTTGTTCAGAGGATTCTCTGGGTTGTGGGCTAAATGTGTCCCTGTTGTAAGGATGGGGACATATTCAAAAATATTTAAAAAGTGGTTGAAAAACATGTTTCTTGAGTGTTGGGAAACTCTGATGAGGAGGATGCTGGGATGATGAGCATCTTTGCAGTATAGAACTGTGCAAAATTCACATGTGGGTGGGTTTTTTGTGCAAAAACATATATTATTTTCTGTATGTGCATAAATACGGATGTGCGTTTTGTGCAGATGGTATTCTGACAAGTGAATGGCCTTTGAAAACTACACAGTTTTTGAAGATTTTCTTGGAGTGGGAAAAAAATTGCTAAAATTATTTGTTGATTCGTTCCAAGACAAAATTTGGTGATTTGTTCCAAGAGAAAATTATTTGTTGATTTGTTCCAAGACACTTTTGTAATTTCTGGGAGAGGGACTTTACTTTTGTAAATTCTGGGAGAGCCTCTGCTTTTTTCTTCTCCTTTTCATGCAGAGGGGCCAGGAGTCTTTCTTGCACATGGCTATTCCATTTCTGCACATATTTACACCTTCCTCCCTATGAAAGGATGCATCTATGCTGGCAAAGAGTGGGAGGATAGTCTTTATTTTATTCATTTTCTTTCGGTTGTTCTTTGAAGAACCAGAGATAGGAATTTTCATTTCAGAATCAAGAGAGTGATACTGTTGTTTGACTGCTTTTTGATGTCTGAGCACAAAAAGCACCTACTCTGTGACGAATGACAAAGTTATTGCACCGCCTTTTCTTCCTTTTGAGTTTCTTGGAACTCTTCAGCATTGCTTTGCACTGCCCCCTCAATGATTTGGAGGAAGAGAAAAAAATTACACACTCATAAAATGTTTTGAAACCACAATTTCCCATTTATAAAAAGATGAAGAGAAAAAATTATTTCTTAAAGTCATGCATTCTTCTGTAAAAGCTGTGGAGAGGCAGATTTGTGGACAGCATACATTGCCTGGAGTTCTGCTTTGCGTTCTCTGGTGTGTTCTGCACTTGCTTCATTGTTTTTTTCTCTCTGGGCCCATGCTGGGCTGTTTTGCCCACCAGAGCCTTTCATTCACTGCCTAAGGTTTTCTCCTTCACAGTTGGTCAAAAGTATCATGAAAACTGTGGCGTCACATAGCCCTTAATGGAACTTAGCATTCCCCATTCTAGCTTTCATAAGATCTAATCCTAAGATGAAAGATAAAAATCAAAAGTGTGAAAGAGTTACTTAGTTGGACTGCAATTTCCAGCATCCCTCCAAGACATTCTGGGATTTGTGGTTCAGAAACTCAACTTTCCCAGCCTCTTAGAAAAGTGGGGGAATACATTGCCAATCTAGGATTGCAGTGCAGTTTTACAGCAAGAACCCAAATACAGAGGTAAGGTCTTGTCTTATTCAGTATCACTTATTTCCTAGAAAGTGTAGAAAACCTTCATCTCCCAGAATTTTCTAACCAGCATTGGTAGAAAGTGTCTGGGCTGTGAGATTCTGGGAATTGTAGTTCAAAACAGTTAAATTTCCAAGCTCTGTTGATTTCTTCTTCCTATGATGCATCCACCCCACTCTACCCCACCCAACTTTGTTTCAGAAGCTGCTACTCCAAGTACGTATACAGTGTCACCAATTTTATGATGGACTTGCACACTCTGGACTGGACTGTCTGGTTGAGAAGAAACTATAAGAAAGGCAGTGTTATTGGGTTAAAAACTATACACAGATATTATTCTGTATCACGTAGTGAAATGTCATATGTTACAGCTGCTGTGACATAACATAGTAAATCCACATGATTATTCTGCAACTTAAAGATCCTAGATCTAGATCACTGCCAGTATGATATTTTCCCTGTGTATTTTTCCTCTTGTGCAGATTGACAGCTTTTTGTGGGGAACAGTCAAAGATATTGTATCTTGTTGGCTCAGTTAGACCTTCAGTGTTCATGAGTGACCAGGAGAGGCTAAATCTTGTTAGTGATAATGGCATTTTTATCACTTATCTCCCCTGCTCCCAAAGTTGAAAGGCCAGCTGGGCTGGCAACCAGTATTGTTGGAAGTAACCTTTATTGAATTGCCTACATTAATTCCTTGGCCATAGCATTTGATTAGATGTTTGGACATAATCTTGGTGATCTCCTTCATTTTAAGTCTTCGCATGGCCTCTTATCTGCATAGAATAAGAGCAGACAGAGGATGAAGGCTTTAACATTAAAAAATTTTGAGAACAGATAGCAGTTTGTGATGTTTCCTGCCTAATGGGTTCAGAACATGTGAACTGCACAAGAGCTGACCAACCTACCTGAATCTAAGTGAAATTGTAAATCCTGACATTTTTCATAACTAGGTCCATAACCATCTTGCCATCATGATATCTGTGTCACTAGTTCTGCCAGCAGCAGCAGCAGCAGCAGCAGCCATATTTCAAGTATTATTCATCTGTAAAGTCAGGAAGGTGGGAGTCAATTTGAACTCCAAATCATGGTGCTGAGTCCAATTACTGCATTCTTTTCCCTTGCTTCATTACCCCAAAAGATTTTTTTTCCGTTGCCAGCTATGTTCAGTTACAATTTGGATGTGAAAAAAAAGACATTTTGGTGACTGGCTTTAGAAAAAGCCAATCAGTTCCTCTCACCAGCTGTATGTTACATATGGTGATACACTTTTGGAGTAGAACCCCACCATTGTTTGATACATGGATGAAGCAAGATGTGTAATTAAAACCAAGGTGGCTACCACCGTTCCGTCTAACTTGGCCCTAAATTCAATGGAACCATAAACCAACCTTTCCTCAGTTTGAAATACCCTAAGCATGAGAAAGTTACTTTTTTAGCTACAACTGCTGGAGTCCTTCAACTGGCATAGCACCAGATTGGACTGATAATGTTAACAGCTTTCATGAAAGAACAGAAAGAAAGTATGGAAAAAAATTTTCTGCTCCAAAGCTACAATGAGAAGAAAATGTTGAACATTATTCTCCCTAGATTCCAATTGCAGAGTGATGCAGTAGGCCAGGGTCTTTGACTAGAGTAAGTGTTTCTAAAAGACAGTGGGATAATACAGATCTCTGAACTGTTTTACAGTTAAACTTTGTTCTGTTCCTGAATACTGTACGAGTTTTGGCAACAAAAATCTGGGAGACAAATGCGGTTGGCTATGACATAAGGAAGCAATATAGGTAAGTCTTTTTGCTAAATTTAGTCACAATTTTCTTTTCCAAATAGTTTTCTTGTCTATTCTGGTCCCCAATAAGAAATTTTGTGAATGCAGCGTTACCTCTGAATATCTGAAGGGCTACTGCCTATTAACCTTGTAGGTTATATCCATGGGTGGGACGGAACCCTCATGCTTTGTTACTCCACCACCACCATTTCTTCTGTTTATGTGTATAATTGATTTCATCATTTCCAAAGGAGCCTAATCCTAAAGAACTGTGATTTTTAGACACCACCGATGATAATTTTAAATCTGCTGTGTGTTTTATATAATGATTTTTGAGTGTAGCTTAGGGATTCTATCAGTACGTAATGGCTATTTAATTCAGATTTTAGTGGAACTGAAAACCATGAGGGCTGTAATCCTGTTGGTGTTCTTTGTTCTTGTAACAGCACATTATGTGAGTAGCTGCACTTTTCCCAGGGTCATATAGTGGAAGGAAGAAAACATTGCTGTGAGGAGATGAAGGCTGCTGACAACAAACACCCTATTCCTCTTATGCCTGATTTTTTTGGGTGGAGGCTACTTGGAACCTGGCACTCAGGGAGGATTGGCTGGCCAGGCACCTGTGCCATGACACAGATAATTGTCTAACCAATCTAGAGCATCTTGGTTGGCTTTGAGGACTTCTGCCTTCACCCATGGATCCAGCTATAAGAGAAGCTGACTGGAGCTGTCAGTCTTCTCCTGATGACAACAGTGATGAAGATCACAATGACAACAACAACTTTACTAGCACTCTGTTCACAGTCCTTTACCTTCTTTCACCAGTGTAATTACTCAACAGGATCTCACCAGAGGCTTTGAAGGTTTACCATAAATGTTTAATTCTTCACCCAGGTTAGTTATCTCAGCCCTCTCTGAGTAATGAGTTGGTTAAGACTCCTTGGCATGTGATTTGGGAGTTCTCAAATCAGGTCTCTGGAAATATCTAAACAGGAATAATTGAAAAATGTGTAGACTTGCAGAATGAATTCATCCATTTGTTGGCGCATAATATTTCACTATGATTTACCTGAATAAATCTCTGCAAGCTTGAGCAGAACTTTGACCTCAGGAGTTCTCCGCTACATTGTCCTCCACCCACATTGCCAAGAGATCGAAGAACCCACAAGTCAGTTCCACTTTCTGGCTAGTCATTACATATGAACCTGGAAGCTTGGTTTAAAATAAAGGGTATACAAGCTAGGTTTATAATGTATGTTCTAAAATAGGCTTATAAGGAATTGACTAAGGTTTATTATTTTAAGTCATGATTCCTAGTTCATACATAAAAACATAATCACTAGCCAGGAACTGGAGAAACTGAAATTAAATCCTTGTTTATTCCTGCCCCTGTATTTGTGGCAAGAGAAAAGGTGAGGTATGCTTTTGAACCTGCGGTTTGGCTCATAGAAGCTCAAGCCTCTAAAACTGAGGCACGATCAAGACAATGTGTGGACCAACTCAACAAATAATATTTTCAGTGAGACTCAGAATTATTAAAGGATCTTAGGAATGAGGCTAAGATCATACTCAGAGGCTGCCCATCAATGGCTCAAACTGGAAAGAGGCTTGGTGTTATGTGGAGGTCTCTCCTGGGGCCAGTATTCTTCAATGTATTTTTTGCTCATTCATATTCATTCATATATATGTATGTGTGTGTATATGTGTAGATATATATGTGTGTGTGTGTATATGTGTATACACAGACACACGTACTTTGTAAACATACATATATTCCTTGTTTAAACACACACTGAATTTACGAAACATTTCTTCCTCTTCTTACTCTGCCTTATGTCTTCCATTTAAATATTTTTTTTATCATTTAATTTACATTTATATTCAGTCCCAATACCTCTTCATTTTAATAAGTATTCCATTGAACCATTTGCCATTTATTTTAAAAGATCATAGTTATCTTCTTAAAATGATAACTCTATACAAACAGCATAATTACTATATATAAACAGTATAGTCATATTCTTTTTACTTCTTGATTTACATAGTCTATAATTGGTTCCTGCTCTTTGTCAAATTCTTACAATGTCTTCTCTTTAATTAATACCATAAGTTTTTCCATGCCCATCATATCTAACATCTTAAAAAGCCAATCCTCCAACTGGGGTATCTCTTGCACACTTCACTTTTGTGTAAAGATTATCCTTGCTGTGGTGATCATGTCTAACATTAGTTCCTTATTTATTTTTAATTCCAGTTGTTGATCTGTCATATTCAACAGATAAATTTCAGGTTTCATCTCCAATGAAATTTTTATTATTTCACTAATCTATCTATGATTTTTTGTCTAATAATTTTTTGCTTCCTTACATGACCACCAAATGTAGCCAACATGCTTTTCATATATGAGTGGTATAAACATATTTCAGATCCCATATAGACAACTCAGGGTATTTATGTAGCTGTTGGCAGCTCTTCACACAGTCTACAGAATTCTAGAGAGGCATCTCCACTTTCTTAAGTTTTCTAACTGGCCATCAGCTATGGGGCAAAGAATAGGTCACTGTTTTCTTGCTACTAATACCAGCTGGAAAGCAGCAATATGAATCAGGATTGCTGGGAAGAGTGCAAGGTTAAAGCTAATTAAAAAAGACTACAGAAATTGTGGGAAGAGCTCCAACTGTAATCAAATTAGTCTTTGTGCCCCAGTTTGGGGGAGAGAGTTAGGCAGAAGTAATATTTCCAGACCGCTGAGCAATTACCTCTTACTGACTCTGGAAGTATATGTTACTTAAGATGTCTTCTTGAATACAGGACATGGTTAGCAAAGATAAGCAGAAATGGCAGGAAGGAAGGAAGGAAGGAAGGAAGGAAGGAAGGAAGGAAGGAAAGGAAAGAAAGAAAGAAAGAAAGAAAGAAAGAAAGAAAGAAAGAAAGAAAGAAAGAAAGAAAGAAAGATTGTCTTTGGAATATAAAAACTGCTAATAGATGAAAATAGGGCTCTTAATGAATCAGCCAGTCCATCCTTGTGGTTACCCATGTAAGAAGCTGTCTTAAAAACATAAGAATTATAGTGGATCAGACCAAAGGCCTATCTAGTCCAGCAGTCTTTTTCACACCACCCACAGTTGGTTACTAGTGGGAAGCTCGTGACCAGGAATACAAGAGTACAATAGGTCCTTTTGTGGTTGTGCCTCTCTGCTACTGAGGTTTAGAGGCATACTACCTCTGATACAGGAGATGACATAGAGAAATCCTCATTGGTAACCATTCATAACCCCATTTTGCAAAAATTTGTCTAATTGTTTTTTAAAGCCATCCAAATGAGCAGCTAGTTCTGCTGTTTGAGATGATGAGTTACAGTTCTCAGTTGTGCACAGTTGAACCAGTGCTTTGTCAGTCTGTCCTGGATTTCTTAACTATTCAGCACCTGTGAATCCAGGTTCTAGTGTAGTGCCTTGTCCGTTGGGCCATCTAGCACAGGGGCACTCTAGTATTTCCAGAGATATTTCCCAACAGCACTAGGGGATTAGACTTGTAGTCTTTCTGCTTGCAAGGCAAATGTGTGGTCATTAAGCTTTGGCCTTTCCCTGAACAACAGTGTTTTTTTTCTGTTAGTAATCTTTTTCCTTTTCAGCTAGCACACACCTTATATTGAGGAAGTCGGTGGTCAAGGCTGATGCCTTCCATTGTCTGGATTTCTCAGTTTTGAAGTCCTGCCTGTCTCTGCCAGCATACTAAAAGTGACAGCAGCTGACAGATGTGGTGGTGTTGGCAGCGTTGTGTGCTCCATCTGCCCAAAGCAGAACAACAGTAACAAAGACTTCAGAATCTGTCAGTTGTTGTTTTTGTTTTTGTTGTTGTGTGCTTTCAAGTTGTTTTCAACTTATGGCGACCCTAAGGCGCACCTGTTCATGGGGTTTTCTGGCCAAGATTTATTCAGAGGGGGTTTGCCTTTGAGGCTGAGAGAGTGCCACTTGCCCAAGGTCACCCAGTGGGTTTCCATGGCTGAGCAAGGATTCAAACCGTAATCTCCAGCGCAAACCACTACACCACAATGGCTGTGTTTGTCATTTAGCTGCTGTTTATTGATGAATTACAACTGTTAGATACGGGTGTTCACTTCTGGACAACACAATGGGCATGGATTACCAGGGTGCAGGTAGATATTTTAACAGTGATGCAGGCTTTTCAGGTATTTGAAGCCATCTTCCTTTAGCAGATAGTATGAGGCTTACTTGAAATCATCACACAGTCATACTGAGAAGGGAAAAGAATTACATTACACAGAGATACAAAAAGAAAAAAAACAGGGAGAGAGGGAAATCTGGTGTAATTGACCCTCTGATTTCTTCAGAATTTCTTCAGACCTTCTGATTTCTTCAGAACAAATCCAAAGCCAGCTCAGTGGAACACAGGTACCTTATGTTCTATTCACTTGTGTGCTGCACAGACATCACACATTTGCCAGTTTGTGTAGGAGAGTCATCCTAAATGAAACAGAAAGGGACCCTAAAGTTAACACTAATGTTTTAATAATGCTTAAGCAAACCTCCTTTGCTGTATCAATGTATCTGCAGAAGGTATTTAAATCTTGTGAGATTTGCTGCAGATGAATTCAAAAGGAATAGCAGCAGCAGAAGCAGCACTGAAAATGTTGAACTCCTACTCCACATTTATGCCAAGAATGGGATGTGAAAAGAAAGTGAGATCTCCGAGTTCATTGGTTTCTCAGCAAGTCCTGGCCTTAGGCGGAAGGAGTCTGCAGGAGGGAAAGGCAAGCACCACAATAATCAGGACACTGAGCTCACAGGAGCAAGGAAGAACCAGTACCGTTGATAGGATTTATGAGTCCCAGAACATATGTCAGTTTCACCTTTGATCTCCAGGGTGTATATAAACAGGTCTTAGATCTCAGGGAAAGGGAGCAGGATCTAAATGAGTCTTGTCACAAATAGACATGTCTGCTGTGTTTCAGCATCTTCCCATTTCAGCCTGCCCACATTTTGAAACTTGCCACGGAAGCTCTTTGTCAAGTACCTTTTTTTCAGCAAGACAGTATATATATAACAAAACAAGAGAGGATTTTTCTTTCTTTCTTTCTATTTTTTTTTTGTGGTGGCATCCTTGAACATCATCCCTGGAAACACCTCTTTGGTCTTGAAAGTACAATTCTTTTATAACAGACATTTTTTTCTTTACCCTGGCATTTAAATCCACTGGAAATTAGTGTTATGAATGTATTGAACAATGCTCCACAGGTGCTTCAAGATGGATAGCTTCCATTCAAAAAGTGTTGTCCAGCTCTTCTGCCTTTCCTTTCTTAGCAGATTTACAGTGCTAGGCAAAAAGACAGAAGAGGAAACATATGAGTATTACTGGTATTTGCTGGCATGTAAGACACACCCGTGTATAAGGCACATCCCATTTATACACAGGCAAATACTATTTACTGGTATATAAGATGCACCCCATTTTCAAACAGTATCTTTCAGGAAGAAAAGTGAGTCTTATATGCCAGCAGATACAGTACTAATCAGAGACAGTGTCATCTGGATGGAAATACACACACATGCTTCCAGATTTCATGCTTGAGACAAGGAAAATTGCAAAATGAAAGATTTTTCTGAAAGCACCCCATACCTGCAATTTTGTGATGAGTTAGGCTGTTTATATCCTTCTGTAACTTCAGCAGCATCAGTGTGTGCAGGATTGCAATCTAAGACCCTTTTGGCACCTTACCTTTTCGCGGTGCTGGGGTGTGGGGCTCGTGCGAGCAGCCTCCAGAAAGAGGCTCTCGCTTCTGTGCTTCTTCGGCTCTGCATGAGCTTCCTGCTCACGCGAGAGCCCTGCCTCTTCCTTTCGCAGTGCAGCCTGGGACCTGCCCAGGCTGCACTGAGACAGGAAGTGCGACCGGCCTGGCTCCCGAGGCTCCGCACCCAAGGTAAGTGCGCGCGGGCCCTGGAGTGATGTGTGACTGTGCAGCATTTTCGGCTTCAAGCCAAAAATGAAAAAATGCGTGCGTGGTCTGCATCAGGCCCTTGAGCGTGACGCATCGTGTGGACCACTCCTCACATGTGCGCGACACTCAAGGGGCCCTTTCACATCAGAAATGCCGTGCAAAAAGGGCACAGATCTCTTTTCTTTTCCAGTTCAGCAGGTAGCACTCAGTAGAAGCTGTAAAAGGATCATAATTACTCCCAACTCTCTTCCAGGAAACTGGCAAAATCTACTTTGATTCTGATCCTTGTCTTTGGTGTGCACTACATTGTCTTTGTATGCCTGCCTCACACATTTACTGGGTTGGGCTGGGAGATCCGGATGCACTGTGAACTCTTCTTCAACTCATTCCAGGTATGGTGACCTATAGTACTACACTGTTATTTTGAGTCATGTTGTTCATTTATGCAAAGTGAATGCAGAAAGCCCTCTCTCTTGCAGTCTTGTTACATAAGGACAACACAGGCACATCTTACTTAACAAAGCCTCTGAGAATGAAGCTTCTTAAACTTCAGCAGTACATGTGGCTGAAGTGAAGGGGCAGGTTTTTAGGTCAGAAAGCAGAGTAAGAGGCTTGTTATGAGCCACAGATGGGTTGTTAGGATGTGAGTTGCATACCACCTTGTAACTACCATAATTCCACTGATGACAGTCCTCATTTCATGTTCTTCTGTGTTGAGAGCCATTTATTTGCTGTGATAGGCTCCTGTGTGGTTAGGATAGCATTTAAACCACTCAATGCAGCAGAAGGTTGCTGTTCCCATGAGACCGACTCAGCCATGTGTTCAAGTTTTCACTCAATCAGAGCTGGGATGGTATGGGCCTAGGGCAGTGGTTCTCAAACTTCCTAATGCCGTGACCCTTTAATGCAGTTCCTCATGTTGTGGTGACCCCCAACCATAAAATTATTTTCGTTGCTACTTCATAATTTTGCTACTGTTACGAATCGTAATGTAAATATCTGATATTTAGTCCACCATAAATGATATAAAGTTTGAAGATTTGGTTTCACTGCATTCAGACTGAATTAAATCCAAAAATAAATCTGGCATGGGAATAACACTAGATTTTGTAGGCTTATTCCTTACAATTGATGCAACATTCTTGTTTTTATCAATATCTGAAGTGGCACTCTCCAAACTGTCCAGTCCCAGAGTTACCAATACCTTTTCCAGCAAATTTTTAAAAGAATCTGAGGAAAATAATCTCACTTTATTATCATCTTCTGCATCCTCCTCCTTGGAAATAGAACCATCTGATTTAGAGTCATTATCCTCATGAGTATTTGTTCAGAGTGTGACAAAGCAGATTCCTCAACTCTAGTCACTTTGGACCTACAGGTAGACTTTTTTGGTTAACACACACCAGCATCATTTGATTCAGTTTGAATAACTTTTGTATCATCAGGAAAATCACGTGAAAATGAAGGATTCATTGAAGTAGTTTGTTGACTGCTTAATAATGACACTACATTCAAATTCAATGAATTGTCCAACTTGCAATACATTTTTTAAACTTGTTATGTATTTTGTGAAATCATTTCACTAATATTGTTTGCCTATTAACACGCACCCCCATTTCTTCAGCCATCATTTGTCTCATCCCCTCCCTGCTACCCTCAGACACATTCCTCTGGAGAGACACTGAGGACCCTGGAGGTCCAGATCTTCCCTCTTTACGTTCCATAGACATTGCAGTTTGACTCCTAGTGACTAAGGACACCATACACAATGCTAAATGGCCCTGCGCTGCTGTGTTTGCTCATACAGAAGGGCCAAGAGCTGCTGGCTGAGAGGCTGCCCTTCCGCCCGGCACAGGCTGCTCTCAGGCTGGAGCGTGATTGGCTGTGTTGCTGGCGAGCTGGGATTGGTCAGGAGAGCTCTTTCCTCTCAGGGCCCCCTCCCTCGCTTTGTGTTGCTGGCGAGCTGGGATTGGTCAGGAGAGCCCCTTCCTCTCAGGGCCCCTCCCTCGCTCTCTGAAGGGGCCTCTTTCCAACATGGCCGCCGGCAGTTGAAAGGGCGGTTGGGAGCCCTTCCTCGCCCTTCACAGACTTTGCTGCGTTGCCAGGTAATTTTCCTTTCGCCGCCTTTTTATTTTATAACACGTATTTCCCGGTGGTCTTAGGTGACCCCTGTGAAAGGGCCATTCGACCCCCAAAGGGGTTGTGACCCACAGGTTGAGAACCGCTGGCCTAGGGGGTCAGTTTTCCATTGGAACCTGCAGGGGCCACACCAACTATGAAAAATGCTCCAAAGCAAGCAAACAGGTCAGCCTTTCTCCTGAAAAAATGGTTAGAAGCATATCTCTGGTTTCAAAAAATTGTTTTTTTTTTAAAGTTGAGCATGGCCTGTGTGTGTGGAGAGGGGCCCGCATCCTATTGCTGGCCTTAAAGGCTTCCAGGAGAATTAATTTACTCACTCTTTTGTTGCCAGGAAAAGAGCAGTCCAGAGAACCTGGAGTGGTCAAGGACCATAAAAATAGTATTTGGGCTTCATGCAGGTTGAGAGTCACACTTTGCCCACCCCCTTTAAATCAGGGCTGTCAACTTCAATCAGTGTGGAGCCACATTGGACTTCTCTGAATCCACCAGGGATCCCCTCACTTGCTGCCTGACTGTCAGAATTTGATGTCTCAGCAGCAGTGGTAAGAAATCCGGGAGCACACACCTTGCTTTTGGGCCCAATGGTACTTCTGGCCTTTCAAAGTAACACTGTGATATGAATTTTCTGTGGTGTGGTAGGAGATGTAAAGGCAAAGGTGGCCTTTGTTTTATGACAGTGCCTAATTTTGCTGGCTAGTTTAGCCGTGAGTGAGCAATAGGGCCTGGCAGGAGTTACCCATGGCACATGGGCCAATTGTTACTCTGCCCTGACTGAATGGTTAATTAGCAAAGTGCCAGTGGACTTTGGGACCTGTTATTTGGCTTCAGGCGTCCTTCCCCCACCTGGTGCTCTCAAAATGTTTTGGATCCCTAACATCCCACCCTGAATATTGGCTGTGCTGGCAAAGACTACTGGTAACGGTAGTCTGCAACATCTCGAGAGCACCAGCTGTCTTGGAAGATGGTTACAATACAATGTTTAATATTTGATTTCTAACAAAAACTAATGCTACCTATTGTTGTAGGCCTTCAAGTTGTTCTTGACTAACGGCGACCCTAAAACCCTATCCCTTTTTTCCCCTTGGGGCAAAGAGTGTATGATCCACCTGAGGTCACCCAGTGAGTTTCTGTGGCTGAGCAGTGAATCAAACCCTGGTCTCCAGAGTGGTAGTCCAATTACTACTAGCACTAATGTTATAGTTATAACATTTATTTCTATCCCACCTTTTTCCCAGTGTGGGACTCAAAGCAGCTTACAGGTTATAAATACATCATTAATCATAAATCTAAAACATTTATATCCTGTTTTTTAGTGAATACTCATGAACTACCCCAAGGCTCTTCAAACATATTCATTTAAAATCAATGTGAAATTCATGGTTCAAGGTAATGATAATGAAACTATCAATTTATTACTCTCTTTATAATTATCCTCATTTTCTTATGCAGGGTTTCTTTGTCTCCATCATCTATTGCTACTGCAATGGAGAGGTAAGCTATCAAACCGAGACAGGGAGGATAAGATGACCTGGGACAAATCTCAGACTCGGCCTTCCTAGCTGTAAAATAGGAACGATTCTGAAGTACTTCACAGGTGCAGTTATGAGGGTGAATTTTCAGACAGTGCTACTGTCTTGAGCCTCTATTGCAGTGGTTCTCAACCTGTGGGTCCCCAGATGTTTGTGGATTTCAACTTCCAGAAGCCCCAGCCACTATGGTCAATGCTCAGGGCTTCTGGGAGCTGAAGTCCAAAAACATCTGGGGACCCACAGGTTGAGAACCACCGCTCTATTATGTAATACAAAATGGAGGCGTAGGCATGAAGAAGCACAAAATGAAGTTATGGATTGCATCCCATAGGTTGCGTGTCATGACTAAGGTCTCTTCTACACTACACAGTTATAGCACTTCGATTGCACTTTAACTGTTGTGGCTTCATCCTATGGAATCCTAAAAGTTGTAGTTTCAAGTGGTACTTAGACTTCTCTGCCAGAGAGCTCCAAAGTACAAATTTCACGATCTCAAAGGATGGAGCCATGACAGTTAAAGTGGAATCAAAGTACTATAATTGTGTAGTATGAAAGAGACCTAACTTAAGCCGTGTTGATTTCAGTAGATCTACTCTGAGCACATCCCAGCGTTATTGCAGTATGTACTGTATTTGATTAGTAATAACTATCACACATGTACATGTTTAGACAAAGAAGCTCTGAGCCTGAAAAATTTACTTCTTTGGACTACAGCTCCCGTGACCAGAGGGCATGCTGATTGGTGATTCTGGGAGATACAGTCCAAACATTATTTTCCCCCAGTGAGGATCACATGGGTTGCTTGAGATTCCACTTTTGTTTATAATGATTTGTCTGTGAGATCCTTCCATGGAGTGCAGTGATATTTCTTGCAGAGTAAAACACACCTCGGTCCTGCCTTAGAAAAGACAGTTTCTTCATAGAAAGCCAACAAGGACCATCTTACATGGCCAGCCATGAGGGAGTGGGAAGCTTAAAGCAATGTTTGTGACCATTAGGAGTGAGTGTTGGCATCTCGTTTGTGATTTACCTGTCATTTTCATTGCATCTCTACAGCTGGCTTAATTGCCTCCTTTCCTTCCCCAGTGTTATTTCTCAGATTAATTTTCAGGAAGGAACAAGTTGAGAAAGAAGTCTGAGCCATAGCAGATCAACACTGTCATTTTTATTTTATTTTATTTTTGCTCTTTACTCACACAAAATGCAGTGGAAAAATTTAATATCTGTTTTCAAGGTATACTGTTTGCACAGTGGTAATCAACATCTTACTTAGATTCCAGAAAAGTTCAATTTTCATTAAAAAAAACCCCAAAAAGCCAAAACTAGATTTCAGAGTATTGGGGGGAAAAGAGTTGAATAAAGATGGTTATTTGTGATGGCTGCTGCCGAGGCTGTTTTTTCTTCTATAGTTCTCTCCCCTTCCCATATATATTTTATCACATCGGTCCCTAGGGAAGTTAGGATGGCTTCTTCTTGTTTTCCTTTCAGCAGCAGGTTGAGATCTTTCTTTTCCAGCAGGCCTTTGGAAACTGATTTTAACATCAGAAAAGGGGCTGTTATAGTACTGTACTTTTAAAACCTGATTAATTCTGTTATTTAATACTATTTTAATGTTAATTTTGTGTTTTTAACTAAATTGTATTTGCTGATGTATTAGACAAACCGGTGTATAAGACATACCCTATTTTCAGACTGTATTCTTTAGGAAAAAATATTTTAGTACCCAGTCCCCCATTCCTGTCATTTCTGCTTGGGTGAGGGGATCTCTTTGCTGAGCAGAAAGAAGAGGCAGTGTGTGTGTTTGTGTGTGTGTGTGTGTACGTGTGTGTGTATGAGAAAGAAGCCCCTTTCTCCCCATTCTTGTCATTTCTGCCTTGCAAGGAGACTTTCCAGCCAAGGCAGAAAGAAGAGGCAGGGTGTGTGTGTGTGAAAAAGACTCCTTTCTCCCCGCTCCTGTTGTCTCTGCCTTGGTGGGGAGAACTCCCGCCCCCTGCAGGCAAAAAGGAGCAGAAAGGTGTCTTTCCTTTCCTTTTTGCCTCCCCAGGGACTTCTCCCCACCCAGGCACTTGACCGAGCACTCCTTTCATCCCCCTTGCCTTCCTGTGGCCCAGGAGGAGTTACTGTATTTGCTGGTGTATAAGATGCACCTCATTTCCAGAAGGCATTTTTTTGGGGAAAAAGTGCATCTTATATATCAACAAATACAGTATATGTTTTAAAGTATTCGCCACCTTTTTATGAGCCATCTTGGGATGCATTTTATACAACCCAGCTTGGGACAAAGGGAGAATACAAATAAAGTGATGAATGGGTGATGGATGGCATTGTGTCTTTTTCCCCTTATGTCACAACTATGCCTCGCTTTTCCATGAATAGCTCTGATGCAGATGTGGAATAGCTACAACTTTGATGTGTTAATTGCTTCATTCTAAGCTAGTATTTAAAAAGTTTTCCTTTAAAGCTGTCCTCCTGTTCCTTCCTTGAATTTGATCTGGTGATTCCCTCTCTAGGTGCAGACAGAGATCAAGAAAATGTGGGCTAGATGGCACCTGGCTATAGACTGGGAGAGACCAGCACCTTGTGGGAACTACCGCTATGGCTCCGTCCTCACTAACGTGACCCATAGCATCAGCAGCCAGTCCCAGATGGTGGCCAGTTCTCACATGGTACTGATTTCTGGTCGAGCCAGCAAAAACATACCTTGGCGGAATGATCCCCACATAATTCTGCCTGGATACGTTAGTAACTCTGAACAGGACTGCATTCCTCAGTGGGTTCCTGAAGAAGCTGATGAAGATGAAGAGAAGAAGCTGGATGGCATTTCACTCCAGAAGCCCCTTAGGCTTCAGAACGATCATGCAGGTTTTCTTGAGGGAGAGGAGAGCAGGGCAGAAGTAGAGGCAGCACTTTAGCAAATCAGAAGGTGCACACAGGGACAGGGCTGGCATAATATTATGTAGTCCTCTGCTTAGAGGCAACAAGGGATCCCATCAAAGTCTGTCATTGTGGGTCATCCTCAGAGGCTTCCTCAGTGGTACAACTCACTTCCTATGGAGCTGTGTTGAGTCAATTTTCATTTTGGCCTGGGGACATTTGCTCTGTTTCTGGCCTAAGCTGTTTCCAGCTCCAAGAACCTGCTAATGGTCTAACTGCAAAGCACATGTTCTTCCACTGGACTATGATCACTCATCCTTTGTAAGCACTTTTGAAGTGCACGATGTTCACGTGATAGGAACTTTTTTTTTCTATGATATAAATATCATCAAAGGCACCTGGGAATTCAAATGTCAGTGGGATTTAAGAAGAGGATTTTCAATTAAATCAATTAATCAATTAAAAAAAAATAAGAAACCCAGGCAAAATGCACAGTTATATGCATCATGCAGATGCCACTGCTACAGCTCTAAATTTTTACCAAAAAAAGCCATTTTTTTTTGTATTTTAAGAATTGACAAACCTACGCTCATATCTATATTGCTTCCAAAATGTGACAAATGGTTGCCTTAAAAAAAAAAAGGATATGACCGTGATTTTTTTCATAAGGCTACTGTGCATATATTTTCCCATTATTGCAAAGTTCCAGATTATTTTAATGATCTTAAGTCTATGTTGGTGCAATTTATCTATACAAATTTTTACAGTGACCAGGTGATACAATACAAATCAGATATATAGTTAATTTTTCACCAGCTCTTGATTACTTCCTAGTGAGATTATGTGATTCTTATGTGATTATTTATGGTCAACCCCAATAGTCTACTGAAGCATACAAAGCATCTTATGTCATAAAACAAAATGCAAAGCTCAACTTAAAACCTGAAGACAATGTTAAGACCATTGTAAATTTCAGAGAAAAATAATTCTGTTATTATATTGAAATATTTTATTGCATTTCTTTTCAGTTTGAAACCCAACAGTGGTATCTTTGTTGTATGTGTACATCAAGACAACTACTGGAGACTGGTTTGTTGTTGTGTGCCTTTAAGTTTTTTTCTGACTTGATGGCGACCCCAAGGCAACCTATCACAGAGTTTTCTTGGCAGGATTTGTTCAGAAGGGGTCTTCCCTTGGCTTTCCTGAGGCCAAGAAAGTGTGACTTTTCCAGGGTCATCCAGTGGATTTCCATGGCTGAGTAGGGATTCAAACCCTGGTCTCCAGAGTTGTAATCCAGCACTCAAACTGTTATACCACACTGGTTCTAACAATTATAACTTACCTCCATTTGCCACAAGAAGACAGGCCAATGCCTTTTTCCAGTAGTAAAACAAGCAGTGGGAGGAGATGGAAGGTTTGTCCTCTTGGACTTTCCCTCAATAATGTGGGATCAGCCTGCTGAGAGTAAGGTTCTGTTTTGGTGCCAAAAGAGGGACCTGGAATGTATACCTTTGAAAACAACAACTGCTGTAGAGCGTGTTTTGTTTTAAAAAAGGTCTGGCATTTTTTGAAGAACATAATTGTGAGACCTGGAAATGAACCCACCCAGGTTCAAATATTCATACATCCAATCAATTCCTGTGGGAGAGGATTATGCGTGTGCCTGAGAGCTGAAGCCATTTCTGCACTAGACTGTTATAGCGCTGTTATTCCACTTTCAACATCCTATGGAATCCTGGGGTTTGCAGTCTCAGCCCCTCCCGAGACTGCAAACCCCAGGATTCCATAGGATGTTGAAAGTGGAATAATAGCGCTGTAACAGTCTAGTGCAGAAATGGCCCAAATTAGACATTTAAGAGCAGACCCAGGATCCAAAAATACCAACAAACAGCTGAAAAGTTTGACGATGTACAAGCAGGAGAAGGAGGGCTTAACCTGCCTGCTGCTTCTCTTGCCTTCATCCTTTGCCTCTAAGCTCTGTTCCCAAATGCATGTCTGATGCAGCATAATGAAGGATGCAGTGGAAGAGCCCTGGGCTGGAGGATATAAGCAGCCCTTTCCCCGCTGACTACTTTTATCCTTAAGGTCACCCACCCATCATGCTGTTTTCAAGCAGTGGGCAAGGTTTCTACATCTCCCTCTAAGCAACTGATTCCATCAAGATTGGTTCAATGGTGCTTCATTTTGTCAACACTGGACACAAGCCACCAAACACACTTTTGATTTCTGTTATTCTTTCAGATTTGCTTGCTTATTGTTTCCTTGTACATTTAGCTGTGTGTGTATATTTATAATTTGCTATGCCAGCATTTTCAGCAGGCAATATTTGTTCTATGCCTGACCAAGGTTGTGAGAGTTAATCTGAATGGAATGTTAGCATCCAGTTTGCTGTTGATAAATGCACTAAACTAAGCAAACATTGTGAAGTGGTGTGTGAGATATATTAAAACATTTCAGTTTGTAATTCGTATTTGCTTTGTTCTTGAAAAATTGAAAACTATCAACGCTGTAAGAGTTGCCTGTTGGTGTGGCTAAGAGATGTCGTGTCCCTTGTTCAATTCTCTTCCAAATAATAGTCCCCAGAGGCAATATATCTCTGAACACTAGTTGCCAGAGCTCATGAACTACAGAGAGATATTGTGTTCATTTCCTGTTGGTGAGCTTCCTATAGGGCCAGTGAGAATGGAAAGTGGGACTAGTTAACATGGGGATAATTTCAGCACACCCCAGCAGGGAGGGAAAACACACACCTAAAACTGTGCAGAGACACAACCATCTATCTTAGATGCCACTTATACCTTCCCTCCAGTCATTAAAGCATGCTTGCTCTTCTTCCCCAGTATACTCAGGCTTTCAAAGCAGATTATTTCAGGTTATACTTCAGAAATCAACCAAGCCAGCAAAAGAGGGAAAGAGTTTTTAGCTGTCCAAGTCCTCAATACACTGTCTCTCACATGGACCTGGCCTGCAAAAGCACTAACCTCAGCTCTTTGACAGGAAGAACCTGGTGCTCTGGATGTGATCAGAAGCTGCATGAAGTCACACCCGAGAAATATATTGGATCTATTCCTTTGTTTGTTTTAAAGACCTGCCGTTTTCTCTCTTGTTACACTTTTTTAAAAAAACAGGGATTTCTCCAGGTAGTTCAATACTTTAAAGGCTGCAGCAGCATGCAACAGAAACTGGTATCACTTTTTCATTTTTGTTTTTTAAAGAAAGGTTTTAAGAAAGATCTCTCCAAGGAGATGTTGACTTGTAGGCTTTTATTTTTCTATCTTCTCTGAATAAAGGTTTGGTTTACTGTCCGAATGTTTCTGGGTGGCAACTGGTTAGGAGATGACACAGAGGGACTGGAGAATTTAGTTGGCATATTCATCTCCCTCAGCTTCATCATCACCATCCACTGACAAAGCAGCATACTTGCTAGCATAGCTAAATTTAGGGGCAGGGTTCTCTTCAAATTTCTTTGGTTCAGATGCAGATCTTGAGTCATGCTTCTTCTTGCTTTCTTTCCTATCTGAGTCTTGCCAATGGTCTCTGCTGCCTCCATCTCCAAGACCATGGCCAGAGCTCCCACTTCAACCTTTTGGAACACTCTCCTTTCCACCATCAGGTCTGTTTTCATCTCCTTTCCTTGGGGTGTTCTTAGTGGGTGCTCCATCTTCCAACGGCAGGGACTGCACAGTCTGGATGCCACTTGTAGGGGAATATTGGTCTGAGTCAGAGCTTTGTGAGCATGCTGGGTGAGGATTGCTACTGCATTTCACCCATGCACTTTCTTTTGGTGGAGGAACTGGCATCACCTTCAAGGGAAGCTTCTCTCCTTTGGAAATCTTAGAAGCGGAAGACAAACCATCTTCTTTGTTGATGCTTTCATTTTCCAGTGATTTCTCACTCTCCCTCCTCCATGAGGTTCTTCCTGTTGGGCCAGTCCCCAGAGAAGGAGTTTTACTACCAGTTTGTGAGGACTCACTTCCAGTCCGTGACCACTCTTGATTATCTTCACTGCACCAGCTGGGATGTTGTTCCCAGGGCCATTGTTCCAGCCTGGGTTTATCATCTTCCAGTTGATGCTGCAGCTTCTCTTGCTCCTTCTGTAGCCTCTCTTCTACTTCACGCTCCCTTGCAGTAGTGTCCACAGGCTTGGCACCCCCAAAGATGGAGGCTGCACGGCTAGACTGGGTAGGAGAGCCTACAGATGTATCTTTGTCCTTAGGCATGCCCAGGGCTTCAGATTCAACTTCGGCCTCTGAGTGGGACCTCTCTCATCCAGTCGGCTGTCATCCCTGCTATAGTCATCCTGCGAACTGCTCCACCTATCCGTATGACCATCTCGCCTGTCGTAACAGTCCTCTTAATGGTCACCACCACCCTGTAGTCATCATTGCAACAGTATCCATTGCCAAAGGCTCTTCTGACCTTGAGTCATAGCCTCTATCATAATCTCTGTGGTCATCATGACGATCTCTGCCCCCAAAATCATCCATGTCTCTTTGGGGACCATCATGGTACCGATCCGAATCAGAACGGCCACAGTCCCGACAGCTGTCTCCAAAGCTATCCTGGCCCCTGCAGGAAGGGCAGTCTTCAAAGTTATCAGTAGCAGACGAGCCCTCCAGTCAGACTCAAATCTCTCTGAATCCCGGTTGTGATCATGGTCTCTGCCAAAGGAGCGATCGTCCCGATCTTTGTCCTGAGCTTGATCAGCAACATCCACTCGTATTCTCCTGTTTCCTAGAGACTCTTCATTGAGGCTCAAAGCACGGAGCAAGGAGTACAAATCTTCAAACTCAGCAAATCCTTTCAATCTCTCTGGATTACTAGGTTCTCAAGGCGAACAAACAGAACTTATATTAAGTCCTCTGAAAAAGTCCTTAATAGACTTTTCTGTTACATCATAGGGTAAGTTTCCCAGAAAGGCAGTGTAGGGGGGTGATTTTGGGAGACGGCTTCTAGCAATGTTGGGCTCCCGAGCTGCACGAGGTGCAGTGGGCAGGATGGAACGGTCAATTGCGGGAGCTCAGTACACATCATCATCATTGCTATGCCAGGTGGTAGAATCTGTCTCATCTCCCCAGCTGACTGGAATATAGGTGGTACCACCATCATCATCCTCTGCCAGAAAGTCTGTCAGAGTCAGGGTCATCCCTTCTTGTTCCTCTTCTTAGCTAAGGTTGCTATATTGGGAAGAGGGAGAGAAGGCAAGAACATAATTTCAGCACCAAGTCAAAACTTGGCTTTTTATTAAAACCTTTGGCCATAACTGATTTTATGCAGGCTGTCCATGTCCTGTGGTTCCATTATTTAAAATTATTTTAACTGGTTTTAAATTGTCTGGCTTTAAATCGATAATCTAACATGTTTCTTAATCTTTTAAAAATATTTTTATTATTTATTGTTTTAAATCAATTTTATTTTGAACTGCTCTAAGATCTTCAGATATGGGGTGGGATAAAAGTATTTTAATAAACAGATACATTTAATAGATAGGCCTTTGCTCCCATCCTGCATGGCTATTCTTACCTTTTAAGCCAAAGTATGTAGAGGTTGATGCACAGAGGCATCCACACATCATATATTGTGTACACATGTAGGGTTTTGCTGTCTTGATGACATTCCCCTCTGAATTCTGCTGTTTGCTTTCACTTTGCTCTTTTCTTTCTTTCTTTCTTTCTTTCTTTCTTTCTTTGCATTAATCAGCCACTTAGGGCCGGTGGTGCTGTTCAAACAGACAATACGTTTTGCCATCAATAAAAAAACAAACACACTCAAGAGGAAACCAGAAAAACAATTCCAATTTCTGTTACAGTTGTTGCTACTATATCATCAATGCACACAGCAGCTTTACACGATTCCCTTCTCACCATTTATCTTCACTAAAACCTTGTTGAGTAGATGTGATCTAGAGAAAAAAACTGACTCAAGCTCACCCAGTAAGCTTGATGGCCAAGCAGGGATTTGAACTTGGCTGGCTGTGTTCCATGTCTAGCACCCCTTAAGTGTTATACTATGCTGGCTTTCTCAGATCAGGGCTTACTATAGGATGTCAGGACTGAAGCACAGTGGTAAAAAAACCCAATGCAGCAGTTAGTGTGCTTCATCTGCATAGCATGAAAATGTATATACAATGTGCTCAGTTTGCATATCAGCATGGTATACTGCTGCAGGATGCAAATTAGGCTGATCACATTTGGGATGCTGGAATATGGCAACCCTTGGGTGGGAAGGAGAGAGGGAAAATGTTGGCAGACTCTGTGTGCCTGTGTTTGGGGCAGAGGGAGTAGAAGGAGCAGCATGTGTCTGTGTATTAGAGGAAGACTGTGCTCCTGTATAGTTTTTTAAAAGAGAGTGGAGCGGGGGGAATAAAGATCCTTGTTCCTGCACATTGCTGTCATCTGACCTCCTACCCCTCACCACCATCATTCTGCCAGCAAAAATGTTGCACACTTAAAAAAAGAAAAGAATTCTTTTTAATAAAAACTTTAAAAACTTTCTTTTTTACAGTTAGTGAACAATTTTATACAATTCATATGTTTTACAATTATGCAATTCAAAATCACTGTTCAGACACGTTCAGTAGTATTACATAATCTAATATTAAACACTGGTATTCATTAGAAAGAGTAGTTGAGACAGAGGTTCGCTTCGTAAAATAACCAAAAAAAATCACAACATTAAAAAAACACAGGTAGACTTCTCACACTGTCAGTACCACAGACTGGGCCAAATTCAAATCTTGTTCTAACCCTTCAAAGAACTATTTGGTTTTCATATCAATTTAATTTTGGAACATTCTAGGATTAATTACATTCCGTTAATTAATCATTCCATTCCTGTTTACTAATCTTTGGTAATTATTCAGAATCATTCTTCTGTCTCTTCATACCAATTATGTATTAACCCTCAGTTAGTTAATTCATTTTCTAATCAAGTACCTATTTTAATTTTCTCGTACTTAAGAAAGTTCCATTTCCACGGTTGCTTCTAATTTCACACTTTCTGTTCCTTGTCTCCAATGATGGTTTTCCCTCATTGTTGTAAAATATTTTTTTTTCCTTTTCTTAATGCTTATTTAACACAATTACACAATTTAACACAATTACACAATTATACATGCCTGTTACCTAGACATTGTTTTGTAGTTCCCTCTGCAAGTAATTTGTGAGTGGTTGCCATGTTTGAAGAAATTTATGATCAGATCTGTTTTCTAGCAAATACGTTAGCTTATCCATTTCTGTCACCTCTAGAAAGTGTTGCACACTTCTGATCTACAAATCATGTGTGTGTGTGTGTGTGTTTAAAAAAATAGGACTTTCTGGCTCTCGTGTAGTGTCAACAAATAAGGCAGAGTGTACAGTCCATCATTCAGCTGGTGATGGAGCTAAATGACAGACAACATTATTCCCAGGTTCATTCCAGCCTTTCTCAAACCATTTTGTCTATTCGATTCTGCCAACTCTTATTGATATCTGGAGTATTTCTTATTACTGTTGCCCTTCTACCTGTGTGTTTGGTCCTGATGTTATTTCCTGTTGAAGACCCTTGTGGAGGATTGGTTTCTTTTTGAAATGAATAACGCTAAACTGAAAGAAACATGTTTTCTTCTTGAGCATTTGGTTGCAAAAAATTTATAGCCCTTCTTTTGTCTGAAGCATAACTATGTTAGGTGAATAACTGAAAAACTAGGGAGAGTTTTTTGTGTCTTTCTCTACTGTTCGCAAGTGAAATTGCAACCCATCTGTCTCTTCATCAAAGTTATTTCATTCATTAAATGCATCCCAGTGCTGGCACGTCTCTGTGGAAATCAGTCTTCTCTCTATGCAGCTGGTGATGCTATTCTACTTTTTAAACATTTTAAAAACAATTGTCATGGGACCAAAAAGATTCTTTTTGTTCTTGACCATTAGGATGAAGGGGGCTTTCTTCACCCACAGACTGAGCACAAAAGAATTTTCCAAACCTCCTGACGGCAGCACTGGAACATTCTGTTCCTGACTGAAGATACTAATCGCTCAGTCCTTTGTTCTGTAATATGACGTGTATCTCTAGTAAAGGCTTCATACATCTGCCTAACCTTTCACCAGTAATAGTCAGAGCATCACTATCTTGAGCTATATATGTGTAATATTGGACTCTGAAAGGTCATGTTAGAGCCATTCAGAGGACCAAATTACATATTACAAGGAAAATGTGGCCGCTTCAGATCCAATCTCATCTACTGAAATAAGAGATTATCACTGCATGCTGTTTTCTTACTCCCTACAAGGGCCAGACAAATGGAAACAGAACTGTGAAATGTTTAGTGGAATGACTTGGTCCTCCCAGAGAGAAGAGTTGATGTTTTATTTATTATTCTCATTTAATGCTTTCTGCACCATCTCAGTCCTCGGCATAGGAGTAAGGTGCAGCCAGACTATTGCCAATAGCAGCTATCAGCATGTTTTTGGAAAGTACCAAAAAGAATGACATGGAGTAGTCCATTCTGTCTGGAGGGCTCCAGGTTGGGTAAAGGCTGCCTTATTGCACCTGTGGGGCAGGGCAGGTGTTATAAACTGTTGAGATTTGCAGTGATGTAGACTCGAGTTGATTGACATAGGCCATTTCCACATGGGGCAAGGGAATTGCCCCACACCGCTACTTACCGGATCTTCTGGCTCCCCGGTCCGGTCCAGGCTGCTCCGGAGCAATGCGTGCTTATCGCTCCACACTGCTCCAGTGTCAAAAATGGTGGCTTCCAGTTGGTCGAGGGTCTTGACCAACCGCTGAAGCTCGCCAGCCTAAAGCCCACCACCAGCAGATTGCAGGCTCGCAGTGGCACGCTCCATGCTTTTGAAAGACCTGATTTTTCCACTCTTTCAAAAGCACGCTGGACAACCACTTGGGGTCATCCCGGAGCAGGCTGAGGTGCGGATCTACATTAAGTAGTCCAGACCCAGTCCGCTCCCAGGTGCAGATGCCTCCCTGGAGGATGGACTGCACCATTTCAAATACCCCATGCGGAAATGGCCTCAGACTCACGTTAGACTCAAGTCACTTCAGTAACTTGACTGAAGTTCAGTTCAGAATTCCAGAAATTGTGGAATACAGATTGGGTATAATGTTGGCTCCCAGACTTGAGACTCGGCTTGAGACTTGGACGTAGAGACTTGAGACTTGACTTGAGACTTGGAGTAAAAGACTTAAATACATCACTGGAGATTTGTATCCTGAACCTAGGAATTCTGTACTTTAAAAGAATCTCAAGGTAAACTGCAATACTGCTAGCTATTTATTCCCACAAATGTGATTATACTATAAAGTTTTGTATTGCATTATATTACTTTATACACCACCTTTTCCCCAAAGCTGGGAGTCAGAGTGGCTCAATTTTAGGAAGGAGAATTAAAAAATTTGTTTAGCACTGACTAGATCTAAATAACATTATTTACTGTAATTATTACCATTAGTAGTCAGGGACTTACAAAATGCTTACAGTTGCATTCATTCTAACAAGAGAATGCAGAAATTCATTTGCATTCTTTCCAAATCTGGAGGCATATCTTGTTCTAAGATATGCAACGAAATCCACGGCTGAGCTGCCTAATGGCTCTCCTCCTCCCAAAGACAAAGGGCAGTAGCATGTCTATCAGGATCTCTTTGATTAAGCACTATCTGCTACATCTTCCACAACATTTTCCTTATTTATTTGCAGCTGTCATCAGCCTGAGAAAATGACTTGGGTTTGAAATGTATCTTATCCCATTATCTCTGAGCTATAGTCACATACTAAAGCATGGCAGTTTTGTTTGCTTGGTTTTCTTCTCTTATGCTGAACATTTCAAAGCCAATGAAGCTGCAGGAAAAGTTAAAAAAAATCTAACTTACTTTGACGAAACTATGTACTGACAGCAAGGTTTTTTGTTTTTTGTTTTAATTTATAATTACATTCAGAAAAAGAGAAGAAAACGCTTTTTCTTTCAGATACTTGTGGGAGGGAGAGGGTAAATTGTGCAATGTGAAAGTGCTAGAAACATAGAAAGTGCTAGAAAAATTCAGCTTGGAAGCAAATGGAAACGGATGTCAAAATTAATTGCTCACAAAAAAATGGCAGAACATCCTACTACAGTCTTGACATTATTTTCTCCAAGGTTGGTTTTTCCTATCAGAATACAGGGGTTTTTAATTCTCCATTTCTTGAAGGAGCTGAAATGATAAGACAGAAATTTTCTCTCCCTGCTCGCATGCAAGTTTTCTCCTATCCACCAGTCTATTTTATTAGTCATTAATCCAAACATAAGCAATATTAAATTATATTATACATACATAAACAAAATGAATCACAAATAAAGACAGCAAGATAAAAACAAAACATATATTGTGTGGGGAGTAATATAAGTTGATTGGGTAAGATGTACAGTAACCACTGATTGTGCACCATTGCCAGGTCTTACGGAGAATTTACACATCTTCTAGCTGTAAAGAAAGAAAAGTGCTCCTTTAATGATCAATATATTATACTGCATTACGGTATAGTAATATATAGCCAACAGTTCTTAGGGAGGTACATGTTTCTGAAAGAGCGTCTAAAAGACTGTGCAAGGCATCCTGTATGAGTATGCATAATGCTCAAAGAATGGATAAAGGGGAGAGAGGTAGTACTTTGTGGAAGGCTGGAAGCATCTACTGCAGCATCCAAAGTTTCAACAACCAATTTGAAGTTTGTGAGAGCCATGTGCTTCCCCACAGGGGAACTGGTAGCCTTAGAATCAACATCTGAACTGGTCAAGAATGACTAAAAGGAGATCTCAGCAGCCTTCTTAGCTCCGGACTCAAACTAGAAGACATCCAGCGATGAGCTACCAAGGCTGACCAAGCAACTGGGATATGTACCTCACCATCTTTGAAAAGACTGACACCAACGGGAGAAGGAGTCCCAAATGGAGACTTCTCTGGAAAATTTTCCAGTTTGCTATAAAATTTTATCATTTCATAAGTTGGTTAATGACAGCAGATTTATGCCTATTACAAACATAATATTAGAAAAGCTTTGGAGTGTTTTAGTATTACCTCCCCTGATAATTATTCTTGAGAACCAGCAAGAGATAGTGGCTTGAGTGTTGGATTAAGACTTCAGAAGACCAGGGTTTGAATCCCTGCTCAGCCATGGAAACGTACAACACACAACAACAACAATATTCCTACCAAGTCTATGAATTGATACACACAAGTCATTAGTTTTGTAAGCCAGAGAGGGGCCAATAAAAATGCTAACATACATAATTCTAGAACCGTTCGTTGGAAAAATTACACAAAATGCTAATGAAACTGAATATGCTGTTACCCTGTATCTTGGGGGTCCTGGGAAGGACGCCCAAATGACCAAATATTAACACAGGATTGGGGAAATTAAGTGAAGCAGACTCAATGGCTAGCTGGAGGCAGGGTAACTTTGCAGGACCTTTTGCCCTATGTATACAGCGTCAGACCAGTGAGCCAAACAAATTACAGAGTAAACCAATTAATGTTTTATTGAAAAGTAAACAAATAAGACAAACAATCACACCACTAACTAAATAAGAAATAGGAAAATGGAAATGAATTTTAAGGATAGGTAATACGACCTGATCACGTAGTCCTGAACAGCTGAAGAAGATGAGATTTAGTAGGATTCCTCGGGGAACTCGCTATACAGGCTGGCAGCAAGGCGGGGTGAAACTCAAAAGGTGGCTCTCTCAACTATCAGAACTAGGGGTTTTTATAACAAAATTGTGCCTGTGATCCATGTCATAAACTTTGAGAACAAAGTTAACTTTGAAATGCACCAAAAGGCTTAGAAGTGGATCAAAACATCCGTGGTAGATCAATCATGCAGCCCAAGTGCCAATCAATGGACACTTTTTATGGTCTTGTTATTTATGGGCGTGAATCAGGTATTTTGTGAGATGAAAGGAACAGGTCATCCAGATCCCGAAACAACAACCAAGGCTTTGAAATGCCCGCCTGAGAGAGGGGAAGTTGGAATTCCCGCCATTAAACGGCTGCTCCTTGTGTCTGTGTTTCCTGGGGATCCTTGCAAACATATGAGCCAGGGTGCCATGGAAAGGTCAAATTATTTGATATCACAAAGGGATATCTAGTGCTATCAAAGTTTATGCCTAAATCAAAGTTAAAAAGCCCTGTAATGAACCCGGGGTGTGTATGTAGCAACAGAGCCACCCTAGCAACAAAGAGGATTTAAATTGATTGGTTGTTGACTATGGAACCCAGACTAGCCAGAGGGAGGGACTAGGTGGAGGGAGTCAGCCTAACTGAAAAAATAACTGAAACAGAGTCTAGAGAGTTTATTTGAGAGAGAGAGATAACCATCTGAGAGTGTGAAAGAGAGGAAAGAGAGTGTTTGCTGGGTTAAAGATACGAGTGCTTTGCTATTTGATAATCTTTAATTTACAACTACTTTTTCCCTTGTCAGTTATTCAATAAAGATTTGGTTATATTTTTTGTAAAGAGTAGTCTCCATAAAGTGCCTCTTTGAGCTGGATTGGTTATACACTTTACCATCAGTGACACAGTCTTTGGGATACAGTCAAACATGCTTTGCCCTATATTTACAAGCCTGTGGATTTAGGGAAAGCAATAGATCTAGATGTGGAGAGGGAGCCAGTGCGTGGCAAAAAATATAGAAGAGTGCTGCTTCTCTAGGAAGGGAGAATTCAAGCAGACCTGACTGTCATAGCCCTGGCTTGGCCCAGATTTCCCGGTTTTGATGTGCCCCAACAACTGCAGTGAAGGAGAACTGAATGAATTGTGCTGAAATAAATGCCCGGTAGTCAGCATACCAAGCTCCTTTGGTAGGGATGCCAAAATGCATTAGTGTATCAGTACTTTTGAGGCCCTTTATTTTTAAAAAAATTAAACAGTGTAAGGAAAGTATGTTATATTGTCTTCCATTTTTTTCCAGTAAAAGATTCTACTGTATTGGTACTGAAATACCCTTACCTTATTTCAGGTCAAACACCTCTGATATATCAGAAGTATTTGTACATATCATGTGAAGACATGGCTCACTAGAAAAGACAATAATACTTGGTAAGGAAGAAGGCAGCAGGAAAAGAGGAAGACCACAGTACAATGTAAGGGATAAACGGTTAATCCTCTTTGCAGTTTGTAGTTATTTCTCTCTGTGTATGCAGTTAATACAATAGAACCTTGTATAATGGAGTGTTATCGGCTCAGCTCGGCTCGCTAGCTTTTGGCTTCGCTACAGAAGATTTGCAACATATGTAGACACTGGAGAAAGGGCTATTATGGTACGGTGGGAACCTTTGTACAACATATCTGTTTCCTTTCTTGAGCATGTGATGACACTGTACTGGAAAATGTATAAAGTACTGTGAACTCAACTGGAGGGAGGCTCGGACTTTTGGAAGCGATTCCAGCCGAGACTCCCCGGCTAATAAATTAATTCTTTCCAGACCAAAGGGTTGTTATCTCTGTTATCTGCTTCAACAAGTGGGCAGACTCGATCAAGGAAGCCACGGTCTCTAATCTACAAGACCTCAGCAGGGCTGCTGGTGTAAGCATGGCTTGCAAGTCTCTCATTCATATATATTTGGCAAAAATTAGCATGGTACTTTTAAAAGCTTTTAAAATACTAAATACAAATGAAATAAACATGCTTAATTAGATCACTCTCTAGCGCATCAGAAAATGCAGACAGGGTACAAATTGCCCTATGCAAATTAATTTGATGACTTTTCTAGTGCATTTCCCCCTGTTGTCAAGAGAAAGCTGTTCAATGAGTCTCTGGAAGTTGTCCCCATCAGGACAAAAAGCAAGAAGGAAGCAAAGAAATATGAATGCCAGCCAAAGCCTGATTTTTCTCACCTTTGCAATTTAAAACAAACAAACAAACCCTGTTTCAAGTTTCCTTTGTCTGAAGATTCCAGGCCAAGATGTAAACGCTCCTCCGAATCATGCAGAAAGATACCAAGTTATTTCCTTTCTCTCTAGTTACTCCAAGGAGTTACTGCATGATTCCTGAAGATTCCTCCCTGTCTAGTCCATCAAAGGACATTTCCTAAACCCTGGGTCAGGATAACACTGAGTTATTGTTTCAAGAAAATGAACTCCTTAAAATCTTCCCATCAAATTTGTTAGTGGTCCTTGCTCCAACCAACCACCAAGTTTTCTTCAGTCCAGCATCTCCTTGCTGTTCAACCCAGGAAGTCAATACCTAACTTTTCCATCTACTCCCGAATTTTTTCTTTTTTGTTTCTCAGAAAAATTGACATAAGGGCCTCAGTAGACCAGATATGGCACAATAAGTGCCCCTGCAAGGTCCTTTAAAATGTAAGGCATGAAGTCCACTATCACTTCCACAATTTGAGGCACACCTCCATTTTCCTGCCAGATGAAAGCACAGAGGATTCCACATGTTGTTGTAATAGCCAGTGCTACCATGCAAAGCACTTTCTTTTGGCTTAATGTCAGCCCCCAGGGTGTTCACTAGAGCCCTAGTGGCAGTAGTTGCATTCCTGAGACCCCAAGGGATCTGTTTTCCCTCCTTCTTACACGAATGACATATTCATCCAGTCTGTATCAGGCAAAAGGAACCACAGGGGCATATAAAGCACCATCACCTGGTTTATGATGTTTGGCTGTGTTGTGAGTTGGCTCCTCCCGGATGCCATAAAGGGCTACCATGTTTGAGAAATAGCTCAAAAACTCATAAAAAAAATTGAGTAAAAGGATCAGCTGAAGCATTTTTATTAAAATACGTTTCTGCAGAAGCGGGTGCTCCTCAGAGAGGACACATCCATTGCTAGATGCAACTAGCTTTTGTTCTCTAGTGCGGCCAAAATAGTCTCCCCCCATGACCCCATTGGATAGAGTCGACAGGGTTCACAGACTATCCTGTTCACCTAAGCACATCATATGAACCCCCGCTCCTGTTTACATCTCCCCTTCCCCACATTCCCCTACCCCCTACTCTTATTTACAAGTTTTCTTTTAAGGAGCGATCACGAGCTGATCATGCATCCCCTTCATGTCTCAAGTCATGTTCACGATACCCCCTTAACAGTTTCTAGGCCCCCTTGTTGTGCCTTATCAGTCATTCCAGACACCTCTTGCAATTTACCATCCTTGGTCCCTGGAATTTTTCTCTTTTAAGGCAACCTAATGATGTCTACCATTTTGCAGAAGCAAAACTGTATGTTATTTCTCTCACATGTTTTGGGTTGTTCCTGGAAAATTATGGCCAAGCACCTAGAAGAGGGATCCAACGGAATGGTGGACTGGCTCTATAGACTTGCAGCCTAGGAATTGAAATGAGGCATCTGCCCACTGATTGACTCACTGGTTCAGCTGACCCAGCATAGATATATTTGCAGCGCTGGATAGCATTCTTATAATACCAAGGACATTTCAATTCATATGACTTTTGACTGAGAAATGGGCCTCCAGTTCTTCCCCTCACTGACCAATTATGTGTTCGTTCTCTGTAAGGCTTGGTGAATGTGCACAGTGACTGGTCATTACACATGTTAGCTCTGCAACTCACATTACCCAAAACAATATTTATTTGTTATTTTTCTGTTGTTGTTTTATATATGTGACTTCTTTTGCTTTTATATCCGAAACATAATTTTTAAATTCAAATTTCCTTACATCTGGCTTAATGATAAATAAGGTGGACTTTGAAAAAAAAAGAAAGAAAACTTTCATAGAGAATGATTGAAAAATCAACTAGAATAAGGATACTATAGTTACTTAATGCATAACTTTTTTTACTACTATACAGAAAACAGGCTGCTTAAGTTTTCCAGTAGTGGAGGATACTGAAGGGGACTTATTTTCCCTAGACTCTAGGAAAAAACAGAAGACCAGGCCTGGTGAATCAACAGTCCAGTTTTATTTAGGGAAAGATATGCATTTTTCTTTCACCCAGACCAGAATCTGAAGAGAATGCGAGCCCTGAGTTCTGAGCTCATACATTCTAATATAGTTGATGAGGGTTGTCAAGTCGCCAGTACAAAATGCATATGCTGGGAAAATTCCATGAAGCTAACAAACGTGATAGAGGTTTTGACTTCTAGACATCAGTTGGTCACGTCCGTGATGTATTTTCAACATATCTTCTATTTCTGCAAAAGGAGGAATACAGAGATCATTGATCAAATTATTACTTCTCATACCTACTTTATTTTCCTGTCTTCCTTAAATGTTAAGAGATGCATAAAATTTGCGGTCAATAACATCCATGTTTGCTCCAACTCATCCTTCATTGTGTTTTCCATTTGCCTCAACGTAGGAATTGCTATTTTTTTTAAATCAAAAGGACAGTCAAACAATTATATGGGAGTTCTATGCAATTATTTCCTTAATTATAGCTGTTTTTTTAAAAAATAAAATAACCTTTGGAATTGTGTGCCAAACACGAAAAACATCAAATGTAGGTGTAGCTAGGTTTTATCACCCATTCTTCTATAGTTCACCATTGTCTTTGACTTCTAGTGCAACATTGCCATCTCCTTGTTCTGCTGCTGGGCTCCCCAAAAACAGGATGATGGACTAGGTGGACCCTTTTTCCTGGCTCTGCAGAGTTCTGCAGGCCAATGGTGTGCGTGTATAGAATTAGTGACACTACAAAGCTTGGTAATTAATTTTATTTAAACTACATGTCCCAGGATCCCTAAGCCTAGTTTTTTCTGGTAGATGTAGTCCTGGAAGGTAGCATTTCTAACCTCTGGGCTGATTTCCCCTCATCCTTCTCCATGACAGCCCATGTGTGAAGATTTTTTTTTTTTTATGTATGTGTGTTTACATACATTGAGAGGCTTTGGGTGTTGTTTTTTTTGGTGGGGGGGATTTTTGCCTGTGAATTGCACCATTTATTAAAAAAATGGGGTGGGGTATTCAGAGGTTGCCAATGGAATTTAGAGGCCACACTTTCTTCACCCCTGATCTGGGGCATCTTATTAACAGAGCATTGATAGATTCTATAGATAGTTTAATACTATTTTCATTATAACTCCTTGAATAGTTTTAGCAGCATATGTTGTACTCTAGCGTGAGGAACAGCTGCAGAGCTTTAAGGGCCAATTTTTAGACTTGTGCCACTGCTGTGGGCCACAGTCCATCATTCCATCAAAAATGACACCAAGAAGTAAATTCCAATTGTGACCTCCAGGTTTGGTAACAGGTTTGCGGGGCCTGACAGCTGATTTCAACAGCTTGTGTGGGAATTCCAAAATTAAATCTGCCACTCCTAGAGGCATTTTTGTTTAATCTGGGCAGTTTTTGATCTTGAATATATAAAAAGTAATTTGTACACAAAAAGTCCATTTTTTTAAACTGAAGGAACAGGAGCTTTTGGAGGGCTGGAGAAAGTTCAGAGGGCCACACATACACAGGTTCCTCATCAATTAACAGATGGTTTGAAAGAGAAGAGACTGTGCTTGTGTTTGGAACTGTTGGTAGCATTTAAAGCCCATGAGGTGACCTTTTTCAAGAATGGTTGAACTGTTGATGAGATCTGGGCATACTTGGATGGCCCAGAGACCAAGAATCAGTCTATGGAATGGTGGCATTCCATCTGCCCTAGACCAAAGAAATTCAAAAGCTAGCACTCAACACAGAAGATTACAGTGAATGTCATCTGGGATTATGAGGGGGTGATTTTGCTCAGTTTTCTTGGTGGGACAAGAGTGAACAGCAACCTTTACCTTGCATTACTCCAGAAACTTCAGAAAGCCATTTGTAAGAAAAGAACCTGAAAGCAATCTTGTTACTCCATGGCAATGTATGACCCCATGCTTCCTTGACAACATCACATGCACAAATGGGATAGTCTGCCTTCACTCTGGTGCCCTCAGATTTTCACTTGTTCAGCTGGGTGAAGGAAAATCTTTGGGGACAGTCCTTTGATGATACAGCCAAAGTGGAAGATATTATGTTACTGCAGTTTAGGCCTATCTGGCAATAGCACTAGATATCTCTTTGATATCAATAATTCGGCCTTATGCTACCACCCCTCTCCACGTGTTTGTGAGGCCCCCGGACATCAAATGTTGCAACATCCCAAGACAATAAAAGCAGGCCAGAAATAGCCAAATCACTGCTTTAGGAGACCTCTCTGCAAACACCCTCATTATGTATGCACGCTGTTTACAAAGGACTCCCTGCCCCGAGCAGGTAACTTGGCAAGCTAGAAGCTTAAAGGCCAAGCACTGAGCATTTGCATACAGTCTACCTCTTTGTCAATTCGGACTTAACTCAATCATGCTAAATTGTGACCTTTCAGAGACATTGTCTCGCACCCAAAACTCATTGTTGTCCCTGAGTAAGGCATAGCCTGCAGTCACACTTCTCCCTATAAAAACCCTTGATTCCGAGACCTTTCTCGGATCACTCCTGAGTTCCAACCGCCTTGCTGCCGCATTGCTTGGCAAGCTTCCCCTCAGCTCCACGTGCTGAGTCACACCGAACCCCAGCATCACTCTCTATCTTCTTCCAGGCTTCAGGAACAGGCGTCGTATCACTCGAACCAACTGTCCCTCTGAAAATCCCGCTATCTTACTCACACCTTTCTTTTCCTTAGTAATCTGTGTGCGTGTGTTGCTTACATCATGTGCCTGTATTTAATAAAGATCATTCATTGCTTTCAAACTGGTCTGCTTCTTGACTTGGCCTGACCCCGTAAACACTGGGTTACAAGATCCTGCTAAGTTACCCTGCCTCTCGTAACACTAAAGCAGTGCTCTGAGCTAATTTTCCCCATAGTAGAGCAGTAAACAGGGTAACAACTATCTGACACTGGACCAAGGAGTGCCCTAAACAATTTTTCCAAAGTGAATTTCATGAGGGTGCAAATGAATTGTCACTGGTGGAAACTATTTTGAATAGTACCAACCATTCTTAGTTGTTTTTTGGCCATGTCCCTGCTCCCTTAGGACCTTTTATCAGGTTCCTGCCCCACTCCTCCAGTCAAACAGGAATATAGGGATTCATGACTGATTTTAAAGTGAGGCTGTGTGAGAATGCCTGCATGGCTGCTACAGGATATGAAATATCACAAAAGTCTTAACTTTTGTGGAGTTTACCTCTTAAATCAAGATGTGAGAGGACCTTAAGCAATTAATTTACAGGACATACCACATTCAAATGGTGTTTTGGAAAGATATTATAAATAAGAGGAGAACTACTGACCCTAATTAAAGTTGCTGCTTGGGTATTTCATTGGTTCAGTTACCAGGGAACCCATAAGCCCTTGGGGTTCCCCTTCTCACAGTTTTCAGTCTATGACCCCCTTCAAATGTGCCAGGAGCCACTAAGAATGGTTGTTGTAGACTGTTATTTTACATGTGTATGAAGTTGCATATGTCTCATATTGTTAGTAAAGGAGTTATGATCTGACAGTCACTGTTTCAGTATGACCCATGTGCACTGTTTAAAATTACATAGTTATCATCTTTACACAAATCTAGATAAAACTCATTTTCTTCAAACTCTATAGCAAGATCTGTCTTATCATGGTTAAACCTCTCTTTAAGTTGCGTATTTGAAAATCAACTAAGATCTTTGCTTTTTTAAAGAAGTATCTCCCCTGTTTCAAATTCCCAATTCTTATTCAAATACAAATATCTTATTCAAATATGAGATCCTCATAATGCAGTCTTCTCTGATTTTTAACCCATTCTTTCCTGAAGAAAGCTTACTGCAGTGAGGTGGCTAATATTATCTTAGGAAAAAACCCGGTTTATATTTATTCCACACTTGCAGAAGACCCTTTCTTGTGCAATGCAGTGGTTTTATATAAATACATAATAAAATGAAAATATACAACAAAAAGGATCCAGGGTATATGGAATTACAACCAGTACAACATAACATTACTATAATGGCAATAAATATTACTATAATGCCAATAAAATACAATATCTAAATAGCAATAAAACTAGTCCAATGTTCCAAAGATTTCAGAAAACAAGAAAGTTTTCAGTTTAGATTTAAAAACAGTAAGAGAAGGGGCAGTTCGCAAGGTCACCGGAAGGCGATTCCATGCACAAGGGGCAGTGAGAGAAAAAGGGCATAACTGAGCTAAAGAGGAGAAGACTCTAGGCTGGGTAAGAAGGCAAGTATTCACAGAGCATAGGTTTCCAGCTGGCTGGTAAGAAGAGATAAGAGCAGCAAGATAAGGAGGAGCTAAATTATGTAATACCTTAAAAATCAAAACAAGAAGCTCACAAAGGATCCTACAAGGGATAGGTAACCAATGAAGGGAAATCAGGAGGGGGGTAATGTGATTGAAATGGTGGGCTAAGAAAATGATTTTAGCAGCAGAATGAAAAACAGAGACCAGAACGGAAAGATGAGATCAAGAAAGACCAGTGAGTAAAAGATTACAGTAATCGAGATGGGAAATAATGAGAGCACGGATTAAAGTCTTGGCAGAAGAGGGAGAAAGGAAGGGTCGGATTTTAGAGATGTTATAAAGAAAGAAGCAACATGACTTAGCTACAGTTTCAATATAGTAAGCAAAAGACAAAGAGGAGTCAAAAAACAAATCCAAGACTGCGAGCTTCCTTCACCGAAGGGATAAATGTGTTATTGACAGTGATGGAAAAAGTGGAAGGTAAAGAAGGTTTAGTGGGAAAAATGAGTAATTCAGTTTTCGCCATGTTAAGTTTGAGACGGTGAAGAAGCACCCACGAAGAAATATCAGAAAGACAATCTGTAATGCAATCTTCAATATCCGTAGAAAATTCAGGAGAAGAATAGTTGAATATCATCAGCATAAAGGTGATATTGAAACCCAAAGGAACTAATAAGATTATCTAGGGAAAGAGTATAAATAGAAAATAAGAGAGGGTCCAGAACAGAGACCTGAGGGACCCCCACAGAAAGAGGAAAGGAAGCAGATTTATGATTGCCAACTTTCACATTAAGTGAGCGGCCAGAAAGATAGGATGAAAATCAACTAAGTTTTTAATTTAATTAATTAATTAATTAATTAATTTTAATTAAAGAGGAATAACGGTAACATAACAGGAGTTGATGAGAGAAATGCAAGATCAAGCATGTAAGATCAACATAGAATTGTGAGGCATAAATTTTTATATGTGAGTAGATGTCTAGAAAATGAAAACTGGATCAGAGTGGAAGAACCAAAACATTACATGTAAAAGTACAATTTGAGATGATGTTTTTTATTTGTGAAACTTAATAAAATTATTAAAAAAACCCAAACCAACTAAGGACAGACCCAGTGAACCCTAAGGCATGAAGCGAATCTAACAAGAGAACATGACCAACCATATCAAAGGCAGCTGAAAGATTGAGAAGAATAAGCATAGAATATAGGCCCTGGGACTTAGCTATGAGAAGATCATTGGTTATTTTGGTAAGAGCTGTCTCTGTGGAGTGTGAAGGATGATATGCAAATTGAAAAGAATCAAGTATAGCAGCCTAAGACAAAAAGGAAAGACAACGTGTATGGACAACACATTCCAACACTTTAGAGAGGAAAGGCAGGAGAGAAATAGGGCGATAGTTGGTAAGAGAAGACGAATCAAGCGTAGACTTCTTAAGAATTGGAGAAACAGTGGCATGTTTGAAAGCAGAGGGAAATGAACCAGAAGAAAGAGACAAATTAACAACATGACACAGAAAAGGAAGAATGACAGGGGAAATAGTAATTAAGAATTGGGAAGAAATAGGATCCAAGGGATAGGTAGAAGGATTAGAAGACTTCAGAATTTTGGACAATTCATCTAGCAAAGCAGGAGAAAAGGAAGAGAATGTAAGACAAATGGACAATTGATAAGTTGGAAGTAAGGAAGAATCAGGAATGGAAAGGGAGGAGCGAATAGTTTCAATTTTAGTATTGAAGAAAGTAGCAAAGTCATCAGCTGAGAATAATGAAGGAAGGGGCAAAGAAGGAGGCTTAAGGAGAGAATTAAAGGTAGAGGAAAGATACTGAGGACAATGGGAATTTGCACAGATTAATGACCTGAAATATGTCTGCTTGGCAAGAGAAATGGCACCAGAAAGAGAAGAAAGAATAAACTTATAGTGAATAAAATCTGCCTGCTCTTTAGTTTTCCTCTACAGACTCTCAGCAGCATGACAACAGGAGCAAAGATGCTGAGTGGAGGGAGTAAGCCAAGGTTGAGGCTTAGAAGCAGAAGCAGAACGCATTGTCAAGGGGGCAAAATTATTGAGAGTTGAAGATAAGGTATTCAGCAAGGAGACTGCAGGATCAAGAGAAATAAGAGAATTAGAAGGAGGCAAGGAGGAAAGCAAAGCTTGAGAAAAGTCTTCAGGATTGACAGAATGAAGTTCACAAAAGGAGCGAATAACAGGACGATGAGGAGAGGGATTATGAGTAAGTACAAATGAGACAAGGTGGTGATTGGACAATGGAAATTCAGTAACCAAAAAGAAGAACAAGAACAATGTTTAGTAAAAACAAGATCAAGGCAATGAGGGAGTGAGTGGGAGATTTAGAGCAAAGCTCAAGTCCAAAAGAGGACAATAAAGAAAGAAAACACGAAATGGAGACATCATCAGAGTCATCTATATGAATATTGAAATCACCCAGAATGAGTAAGGGAATATTGTCTGAAATAAAGATAGTCAACCAAGGGTCAAAATCTGACAGAAAAGAAGAAAGAGGACCAGGTAGACAATAGATGGCAGCAACTTGCAGATGCAGAGGTAAAAAGAGTTGCACGGCATGAACCTCAAAGGAAGAAAAACAATGGGTGGAAGGAAAGGAATGGAGCTGAAACTGGCACAAAGCAGATAACAAAAGACCTACCCCCCCTCCTGATGGCTAGTGTGAGAAAAAAAGAGTCCACCAAAAGAGAGGGCAGCAGAGGTGACAGTATCATGAGCTGGCAGCCAGGTTTCAGTAAGACCAAGAAGGTGAAGATGTTTAGAAAATAATAAATTATGAATGACAGTGGCTTTTGGAGCAATCGATCGGCAGTTCCATAGAGAACAAAAAAAAGGGGAGGGGAGCTGAGAAGAAGGGAGGTGATGAATAGGTATTAGATTTGGAGAAGGGGAAGAATGTAAAGAGCAAACCTGAGAGTGGAAAATTTTAGGATAAGCACTAAATCATACCGGAATTTCAAGATTCTCAGTGGAATTGAAACAGAGACAGGAAAATAGGGATAAGGGTGACGGTTTAGAATGAGATTGTTTATGTTCAATGGTTTTATTGGTCTGAGCATCCCTTGACAATATAGATGAAAAATTACATAGAGGGAGAGGGGGACTGTTGTTGACAAAAAACCTTGTTAAAACTAAACCAAGCTTTAAAAGAATTGTTTTAGCCCTACAAATAAAACCAGCAAATTTTAAATCCTTATGCACAGTTAAATTATCATTATAAAGATAGTCAATACATATAATATCAGCAGAAAACAAAGCATTAAGCAAGACCTTATCAATGACATGCACGAAGTGAGCAATGTGAGCAGACCGGTGTAAGTGATTTCCAGGGTAAGGGAAATATTTAAACACCAGTTTACGGGGCTGAAGGATCATGCTGCAGTTGGAAATAGGGTTGCTCTTAATGGGAGAGTCAACAGGCTGGTAAACTGGACTCGGAATAAGTGGATTTACAGCTTGTAAAGATGATGTTGACTTGTCAGCTTGTTGGACTTGAGAAAAATTTGTCGTTACGTCGTGACACGAGAGCCTCTGAGTTGGGTCCTGTGGAGAGGGAATATCCTGAAGAAGGCTGTTTGAACCTGTGACATTGAGAGTAAATTTAGTAAGTTTTTTAATTGATGTATTCTTGAACCACAGATGTTCAGGCTGAGAAGGTCTGTTAGATACAGAATTTGTGGAGGACTCAACCAAGTGCAAAAGTTTTTGTAGGTCTCTACAAATAGAAGACTTGGTTCGTTTGTTAGACTTTTTTACCTGCTTGATATTTTTGCTTTTCTTCATGCATTTTGCTTTTTTCTTTTTACTGTTGTTCTGAGGACCCTTAGGGACACTTTTGTCTTCGACTGGAACCTCATTATAGGGGAGATCCTGGACATCACAAGGTGAGTTAGCAGAAATGTCTTGAGATTTGGTGATACGACTACAAATCCCATGCAGATCACTCTCTTGAGCAATAAGAAAGCAGGTAAGAGTAGTCAATAACTGATTGCTTTCTGTCAGAAAGTTCTATATAAGTCCTAATTCAGAAAGGATCTGATTGAACCAATAGACAGATACACCAGTATTACTATCAGTAAATTTAGAAGATGCCCCTTGTTTAGGAGTAGCCAAGGACTCAGAACAATTGTTAACAAGGAGACTGATTTGGTCCTTGAGACTTGGCTGAAGAGAGGTCTCTTTTAATAAAATTGTAGCTAAAGAGCTAGACGTAGCAGCCTGGGTCCTTCCTGATAATATTGTAGCTGTAGAGTTAAACATATCAGCCTGAGCAGCTCCTAACTGAGATGCAGCTTTAGAATCTCCACCTAGCTGAGTTGTAGCTATGAAATTAAAACATTTCAGCCTGGGCCAATTCAGCAGCTAAGTTGGGTGGGTCAGGTGAGCAAGTGAAGTTAATGGGCTCATGAGCAGCAATTTTCAAGTCAATTGACCAGTTCATGGTAGTAAGTTTGTGTTGTCCTGCAGCAACTCACAACCCTCAACCAAGCCACATGGCAACTTGTCTCCACTATCTAATCGAAAAAACTGGGTGATTTTGGTTTGTATGGTCTGTTTGGATACTACAGTTGCTTTAGTTTAATGAACAAATGGGCTGGAAGAATTCCTATAAGAACGAAAAGGCAACACTAGCTCTTTATAGGTTGATCTAGTATGCACCATGTTGCTACCAGCTGGTAGAACAATGCTGGAACTGGTCAAGAGTAACTAACTACAAGGAGTAAGTTGCAGGAAATGAACTGAAATGAACTGAAGTAAAGTCCAGAGTAAGTAGCAAGAGTAAATTCTAGTAATTGTAGTAAGTTGCAATAATTATAACATTCACAGTTTACAGTTTACCACGAATGACAATCACAATTTACCAACTGTAGTTAAAAAAGGAGGAGCAGATCAAGAACAAGCAAAGAACAGGACGAAATTCAGCTTGAAAGTGCCGGTGGCTTTTCTACCTTGTCATATAACTTTTTCACTTCCATTTAGATTGCAAGGCCTTGTTTTCAATTTTTCAGTGTTGTTTTGCAGTGTTGTTTAATCTTACAATCTTGTTGCCACAGTGGCTGTTGTCAAATTTCATAATTAAAGTCTGAATGAAGCAGATATTTGTGCAGCCAGCAGTACTACCAGTCCTTTTTGCTAGTGCGGAAGATGCAGCCTTCTCCATGAGAAGCCTTCTTCTCCAGACAAAGCCTCCCCACTCCCATGCAGCAGCTCTCCTTGTCTTGTCTATTTATTTAGGGCAACTGTTGTATTTTAAATTTGTAAAGTGCCATGTACATGGATGGCGCTATATAAATTAAGGATAATAATAATAGGTTTAACAATGAGCAAGTGCGTTGATTTTATCATATGAGAGATAACTATGCCACTCAAATCTCAAATCATGGCCCCTAAGTTCCAAGAGTCTCTCATCTCTAAACATTACTCATTCCTTCAATCATAGAAAATAGGCATCATAAAACAATTTAATATTAAGGCATTCCCAGACCACTTTTTTTTTCTATCACAAGTTTTATTCTAGGTTTTCTTGCCTGCCATGCAAATCTGGAAGTTTCTCTCTGCTATTATAGAAAGGATATTCATTTTCTTATGATGGGGATTGTCTGAAAGTAAAATAAGAGTCTTGGCAGGACATTCACTTTTATTTCTGCAATTCTACCCTAAAAGAATAAACCTAGTTCATTTCTGCACTTGAGGCCCCTCCCTAAACTGCAAACTCCAGGGTTCCGCTGGATGTTGAAAGTGGAATGATAGCACTATAACAGTCTAGTGCGCAAATGGCCCTAGTTTTCCCCATTTTTCTAAAACTCTTTTAACTTCTCTCCAGACTTTTTCACAGTTATTTTGAAACAGTTATTTTGAAGCAGTTATTTTGAAACAGTTAATTTTAGTCCATAATTTTGAAGTTAAAAAAATAGAACTCCATCCCACTTCACACAATTAAGGTAAGTAGTAGCATGACAACCAATATAATGAATTGTTCTGATGCCACAATGGAGTGGTGGAGCATAATCCTAGCTGGGTACATCTGACCCCCCCGTAAGTTACTTTTGAAAACTATGGTAATGTTCCAAGCCCTGACTTCAGACCATCTTGTTTTATAGCCAAGTGAATTCTTCTCTGATTCTTCTCCAGTTCTTCTCCGATTTCTCAGAAGTGTACAACCAGACTGAACATGAGTTCTGAACATGAGTTCAGGCAAGTATTGCATCTACTAGTCTTTTCTAAAGGCTTTGTTAGTATAATAACAATGGAATAAAGATGTGGAAACAATTTATCTACAGATCATGATGATCATCCTGTCGATTATGGGGATTTTTTTCTGGACAATGGGGAAGAGGAAATGGGAATGAATTTTTCAATTATGTTCAATTATTTTTCAATCATTTTCAATCATTTTTCAATTACTCATTGGTTTGCAATGAATTGTTGGGGGTGAAGGTGGTGTATTCAGAGAAGTGAGGCCACAGATGTGGCCCTCTGTAATAAAATTGTTTTTTTTAGTTAAAGCACTAAATATATTTTTGAGTACTGAGTAGCTGTCCTTTAATTTGTCACCACAAGAGGTCACTGTGTAAATGAGTTTTTGGGCTACACCAACTTTTCTGCTGAGACTAACCCTACCCTAAAATATCTTAACAAATGAGCTGCTTCCTGCTACCTCCAAATTAGGATTACAGTGTAATCCTGCACATGCCATCCAGAAGTAAGACACATTAATTTGGTGACACTTACTCTCCCATAAGAGTGTACAGGATTGCAGTGGCAGCATTTTATGCACAGGCAACTTCCAGGCCTAATTCCTGTTGAAAATCACAATCCAGAGTAAACCCAACCAAAATTATTTGAGGAATGGCAAATTACATAAATTTCATTGATTCAGTGGGCCTACTCTAGTTAAGACTAGCAATCAAATTCAAATCAAAAGTCTCTCTCTATACTGCCAACTGCTGGTCTCTGCCAATGCAACTCCTTTATACATAACAGTCTAGTAGTTTGTTTGTGCAACTCAAGACAATATTGGATGCACAATATTGTTTTACAATCTACCCAAATCAGAACGTCAGCTCTCTACACTTTCATGGATTTTATTATCTGGGAGTTTTCCAACCCCTGCTCCTGGTGCTTCTTTTCCAAGGGAACCTTCCCTCTAGGCGGCTCTGATTCGACAGTGCAGCCTTTAAAAACCTGCCTCTGGTCGTTCTCCTCCTTCATCAGCTGCTATCTGGCCAGCTAAGGACAGACTGGAGCCCAATTTCTCATCCTCAAAAATCTTCTCTCAGTGCCCCCCACAGACTCAAAGAAAGAGATGGGTAGGAAAGAAGAAGTACAGGGCCTCTATGCTCACCTCCCTTCCCTCTCCTTTCCCCAACTTGGATTGGATGCTTGATGCCCACTTCTCCCATCATGCCTTGGACTTCTTCTCACAGACACATATACACATTTCGGTATTTTTTCACTTTTGTGGGGGTCCTGTGCCACCAACCCTAGTGAATGAGGAGGGCTATGCTTTAATTAAAAATTATATTTATTAACAAAATATATAGAACAGTCAATTAAATAATCTCCAGTAATTCGCAAGACATTAAGAGTGTAACCTTATGTGTCTGCGCAGAGGCAAGACCCACTAAGTTCAATTAAACGTTCTCCCACATAAAGTGTGTGTGTAGTCCCTCCAGCACATGGGTCCAGTCCTCAGAAGGCCACGATCTGAACTACCAGAGGCTCTGAGTCCCCTGACCCAAGCCACAGCCCTTTCTCCAAGCCACACCCCACTCAGTGAGGAGAGATAATGGCAGCTTCTCCCATGAGCTACTCACTCTTCCAATCAGAGGGAGAGGGACACATGAGACTGGAAGCTTTTGGTCAGCCTGCAGACACCATGACTCTTGATTTATAAATTTATAGTGAATAAATGATTGAATGGGTGGAAGAGAGATGTTCTTTAGCCATTGTTGTGTGCCTCCAAATAATTTCTGACTTAGGGCGACCCTAAGGTGAACCTACTGTTATGGCACTGCACAACTCCCATGATTGACATGGTTTAATTGGAAAATATTATTTAATTGTCACTATTATTTGGTGTTGATATAAATGATATCTGAGGTGACAGGAAGGTCATGCTGGAAGAGCCATATTATTCACTGTAAACGTAAGATAGCAAGGCAGGTCAGCCACACCCACCTCTTAGGCAGAAACCAAGTCATTTTCAGGCTAATAGCATGGCCACTCTTGAGACAATAGACTTAAAGATAATGACAGGGAAAATCTCTACCAATGCAGTAATCACGAGAAGTCAACATGGATTTCTCAAAAATAAGTCATGCCAGACTAATCTTATCTCTTTTTATGATAGAGTTACTAGCTTGATAGATGAAGGGAATGCTGTGGATGTAGCATATCTCAGTTTCAGTAAGGCCTTTGACAAAGTTCCCCATGACCGCCTTGCAAAGAAGCTAGTAAAATGTGGGCTGGACAGGGCTACTGTCAGGTGGATCTGTAACTGGTTGACTGACCGTTCCCAAAGGGTGCTCACCAATGGCTGCTTTTCATCCTGGAGAGAAGTGACTAGTGGAGTGCCACAGGGTTCTGTCCTGGGCCCAGTGCTGTTCAGTATCTTCATCAATGACTTGAATGAAGGAATAGAGGGCATGCTCATCAAATTTGCAGATGACACCAAATTGGGAAGGGTTGCTAATACGCCAGAGGACAGGATCAAAATTCAAAATGACCTGGATAGATTGGAGAGCTGGGCCAAGGCTAACAAAATGAAATTCAACAGAGAGAAGTGTAAGGTCTTACATTTAGGTAGAAAAAATGGAATACAGAAATATAGGATGGGGGACACGTGGCTGGATAGCAGTACGTGTGAAAGGGATTTAGGAGTCTTAATAGACCACAGGCTGAACATGAGTCAGCAGTGTGATGCAGCAGCCAAGAAAGCCAATGCAATTCTAAGCTGCATCAATAGGAGTATGGTGTCTAGATCGAGGGAGATACTGGCACCACTCTACTCTGCTTTGGTTAGACCTGATCTTGAATACTGTGTCCAGTTCTGGGCACCCTAATTCAAGAAGGACACGGTCAAGCTGGAGCAAGTCCAGAGGAGGGCGACCAAAATGGTGAGGGGCCTGGAAGCCACGCCCTATGAGAATAGACTTAGAGAGCTGGGTATGTTTAGTCTGCAGAAGAGAAGGTTAAGAGGGGACATGATAGCCATGTTTAAATATTTGAAGGGATGCCATGTGGAGGAGGGAGTGGGCTTGTTTTCTGCTGCTCCAGAGACCAGGACAAGGAGCAATGGATTCAAGCCGCAGGAAAGGAGATTCCACCTGAACCTCAGGAAGAACTTCCTGACGGTCACGGCTGTCCGGCAGTGGAATGTGCTGCCTCGGAGTGTAGTGGAGTCTCCTTCCTTGGAGGTTTTTAAGCAGAGGCTGGATGGCCATCTGTTGGGAGTGCTTTGAGGGTGTTCCTGCATGGCAGGGGGTTGCACTGGATGGCCTCTGTGGTTTCATCCAACTCTACATTTCTATGATTCTATGATTGTGATTGTTTAAGCCCTGATCCCACACACCTAGATATTTCCATATTGCTTTCTCTGTCTCTCCACAATACTGAGCTATTATGGCAGCCATTATCCTTTTGTCACCTCAACATTAAGATTTCATTGTCTTCATTCTCTGGACTTCATTGTTTCTGTTGCAATTCCTATTGTCCAGTTGGCTGGGAGAGCAATTTGCACTCATACCCACAGGATATTTTTTGGCTACAAGAACCTCCAATTTCAAGCCATCCAGTGCAATCTCTTGCTTTCCGGAACCAGAACTGTCCTTAGGTGCCTATCTAAGCCACATCACTGCTTTCCAGACCTGTAATTATTGCCTTATCCCTGAAAGTCCTCCATCCACACTTTCCTCCCTTTTCCTTCATTTAGCTCTTACGTGTGTGTGAAAGAGTGTTTGGATCTTTGTGTGCTTGTGTGAACCTTTTTCAATAAAACACATTTTTATTTCATTTTTTGAATCTCTGGCTGGTTCTTTCCTGTGTAACTCTGTAAACAGGTGGAAAGACCTCATTAAGTTACCGCCCCCTCTTTGCAGGTCTCCTGACTGTGAGCTAATTATTCACCACTTTTGAAATGAGGTACTAGCATCACTGGTGGGCCCTTGTGATACCCACATTTTGGAGTAACAAGATCATGGGGTTTTCTGGGCCTGAGAGTGTGTGACATGCCCATGGTCACCCAGTGGATTTCCATGGCTGAGCAAGGAATCAAACTCTGGTCTCATAATAGTTGAACGCTCAAATCATTACACCACATTGGCTCTTGAAATTTTCCTTCCCTTCCTTTATCTGCCACTTCTCTGCATCAAGTCACTGGCAAATGCCCTTTACCTTGTAGGTCAAATTAGTGAAAGGAGCATTATAGATGGTGAAAGAGTTAAATGTGTCCCCTCTTCTAATTTAGATTCCTTCGTTTCAAAAAACTTGGGGAGAGGCAGGAGCTTCTACATAAGCGTAACATGTAGTTGAATTCCATCCTATAGGAGGCTATACTGACTACCATTTCTGTTCTCTTTCCACCAGCAGAAAAAGACCTTATTTTATTTTGTTTATTTGTCTGTTGGCCCTTTCACACCACACAGTTCCTGGACCATGATTCCAGTTTAACAGCTTGGCGGCATCATATGGAATCCTCCCGAGGCTCATAGTTTGGGGATACACTAGAACTCTCTGGCTGAGGATTCTAAAGGCTCCTCCCTCAACAGGCAATCCCAGGATTCCACAGGGTAGTTAAAGTGGAATCGGAGTGATGGAAAACTCTTTCAACGGGGTGGGGTTCTATATTTGTTTGAGTTTAAATACTTTTAAACTATTTTAAATTAGAGCTGTTGTTAACAGGATAGTTTATTTAATCATTTTTAAACAATAGTGTATGATAATGGTTGTTTTTAGCTGTATTTTGTTTTAATCTATGCCATCAGCTACTTTGAATCCCATGTCGGGTGTGACGCAGGAGAGAAATAAAATAAAGATAAAATAGCTTACATGTATCATTGGGAATGATTTGAAGTTATCCCGTCTCACGTCTGAGATTCAAAGCCTTTCTCATTGAAAGAAAAAAGAAAATGAAAAAACCTGTTGCAATCTGTTTATCATTTTTGCCTGTAAGGAACATCCATGAGCTCTCACTCAGACAATCACCCAAACTAGCTTGAAGGCTTGGAAAGCTGATGAAAACTATGATTTTTTTTTTTAAAAAAAGAACTTGCCTTTTATATATTGAGAGAAATTCAACCAAACTAGCTTGAAGGCTTGGAGAGTTGATTAAAAGTATGATTTTTTTTTTAAAAAAACACTCTTGCCTTTTATATGTACAGAGAAATTCAACCAAATTAGCTTGAAGGCTTGGAAAGCTGATTAAAAGCATAATTTTTTATTTTTTTTTATATAAAGGGAGATATTAAGATGCGTGAGAACCAAAATATTTTTGCTACTCTTGCTCCACCCTTAAACTGAATCCATCTTACATACTGGCTCCATTTTCCTTGCTATTTCCATCATTCTTGGACTTCACAAAAACTGAAAAGAAACTGCAAAGAAAAATCTAGTTCACTCAAGGCTACCATATGGTTTGTTGCAGTTTTCATGAAACAAATTCACAAATGTTTCTGGTAAAATAAATTTATTAGACTTAAAGGTACAACAAGATTCACTGTTACTTTATTTGGCTTCTTTCACTGAAATCAAAGAAGTGCGGATGGTTTCATGACACCAAAAGGATGCACTTTAAAGCAGTGATTCCCAAGCTGGGGTATGTGTACCCCCAGGGGTATGAATGAGGAAATGTAGGGGTACACACAAAAAAAGTGATTAATGGTGGAGAAAGTATAAGGTATAAGCCATTCTCAGAGGACGTCACAACTCGATGTGGTTCTTGATTGCTCATGCTGTTGGCAACCCTGTCCCCAAACCTTAAGGCAAGGGGAGGAAATCATAAAGATAAACAAAAGAGTGGCACACAAGCTGACCTTCTGGCTGCCATTGGCCCACAAACTTTTTTTTAAAGAGTATTTCTTGTAGGTGTATGCACATACAGCCTTCTATCTGAGCTGCCACAACCAAGTCTCACCCACACTAGGGCCATTTCTGCACTATACTGTTATAATGCTATTATTCTACTTTCAACATCCTATGGAATTTTGGGGCTCGCCATTTAGGGAGGGGCCTTTGATTCCCCAGGATTCCAGAGGATGTTGAAAGTGGAATAATAGCACTCTAACAGTCTAGTGTGGACATGGTGTGGGTGGGTTCTTGAGCCTTGCACCCACATGCTCTTCTCCCTGTTCCTCATTTCCACTTTTGTCCTGAATCCAACTGGCGGAGTGATGGTTGGCTGGGAGCAAACCAGATTGTGCGACCATGGTGTGTCTAGGTGGGTAACAGGGCATGATGGGATGGAAATGCCCAGACAAGGTGGTTTGCCTCACACCCTACCTTTCCTTCCATGGGTATGGGGACATCTTCTCAGAGCTCTCAGAAGCTTTCTGATGAGGCTTTTTTCCCCCTCAAAGAAAGGACATGGCAGTGGCAGAGGTGTAAAATTTATGAAAATGTGCTGCCAAGGGGTACACAAGTGAAAAAAAGGTTGGAAAGCACTGTCTTAAAAGTATAAATAAATAAATTATTTTTTCCTCCCATTCCTGCCATTTATTTGCTTTTTCATGAATCGCCTGTTGTTAAGGAATTCAGTGAGTCAGTGGCCCTTTCCACATGAGAAGAGGAATCCGCGTAGTGACGGTTCCGGGCGGTTTGAACCGGGTTTTTTTGTATCCGCGCTAATGCGCGCTCTCTATTCATACGTCTTATGTTTGATCCGGCTTAGCGCGGTTTCAGAGATCCACACGTTGCCGTCCTGACCACCCCCGCTATTAACATAACCCCGCCCACTATGGCTGTGATAGGCTGTCCACGCCCACGGCCCACCCCCCGTTCATCTCAGGGGCGAATCAGCGCGTATCTGCGCTTCCAAACAAGTGAGCAAGAACGTGATTGCGCGGATCAGGGGGAAAAGAAACACTTTTTTTCCGGTTTTTAAAAAGCACGTGCAAGCACAGTTGGAGACGCTTCTAAACGGATTGACGTGTGGAACTTGGAAATTAAAGACGACTCAGCGCGCTTTAAGGTATGGAAGACCTCCGTCAGAAATCGTGCTACAGTGCGCTAAAGCGTTTTATTACCCCCGTGTGGAAAGGGCCAGTGAGTCACAACATTTTATTTATACAGACACCCTTTAAATCTGATGCTTTCAGTTCAAGCAGGCAGAAGTGAGTGAGCTGAAGCATTTCTAAGAAGTTATCAGGGTTTGCCATAAATTGAGAAAAGTTTTTGACAAGCAGCAGACAGAAAGAAGAAAACTCATCTGAGTGGTATATGATTACTGAACGTTTTAAATATGTAGGTATAAATCTATCCAGAAATCTCTAGCATTGTCTTGCTCTTAATTTTGATGGATTATTTCCAAAATTAAGACAAGTATTAAAGATGAGTGTAATGGATCAGAAGATTCAGTTCAATTTAAGATGGTAAGTCTGCTCAGAAAGTGCATCCAGAAAGTGTACAGTATTATTTTCCATCGCAATACGATTTCAAGAGTTCCCATTACAGCAGAATAACAACAACAGGTCATTCTTTATAGTACTGTTAAATCACCTTGTGCCTTATTCTAGCAACTTGTCCTGCAGGTTCATCCTTGATAGAGTTGGAAATGTTAGATTTGAAAATTAATTTGATAATGTTAAACGTTAGAAATTAGAAAATTAATTCACTACTAGGAACCCTAGTATCCACAATGACATTAATTAACTTGAAGTTTAGAACACTGGTATTGGGCCTTAGCATGGGATTTACAGGGAGGGCTCTTTGTCCTTCCTTCTACCTAGAATTTTTCCTTGCACGACAAAATGGTTGGTGGACAATGATGGTTGGTGGGATCTCATCTTACAACTTCTTCAGTTTGTTACTTACCTGCGTCTCTCTTCTTTTCACCTTCACTAACTGGGGCCATTTCTGCATTAGACTGTTATAGTGCTATGATTCCACGTTCAACATCCTATGACCAAGCCCCCTCCCTAAACTGCAAGCTCCAGTATTCCATAGGATGTTGAAAGTGAAATCATAGCGCTATAACAGTCAAGTGTGGAAACGGCTGTGATCACTGTACTCACTTTTTAATTTGCTTGGTTAATTTGCTTGGTTTGTTCAAGGTTAATGAGGAATGATTTGTTTCCCTCAGAGGGCACTGATCCAGTGCAATAGAGGAGTAAGTAGATACAAAAATTGGGCACTGAACCAGAAGTATAGAATTCTTAATCTGAAATGTTTTGAAAGTATCTATGCAGATACACAACATGTTTCTGCACAAATGAACCACTGCATCTTTTCTGCCTCTCTGCCCCCAGTCAGGAAGCACAGTCTGCAAACATCAGTGGTAGAGCACATGTTTGACATGCAGGAGTCTGGATCCTAAATTCAGTCTGGGATTGCCAGCTTTAATGATCTGATATCTAAGAAGCACATTCTCTGCATCCATCTTACCTTAGTTGCATTGTTAAAAACGGGGGTGGGGTGCATAAAAAGGAGGAAGAGGATACAAAGCAGAAAGGAGAGGGTGGAGAAAAGGAATAGGTAAGAGATAAAGAAATGAGGGCTGGGTTTGAAGAATTTTTTTTATTTAATAATCCTAGTGCATAGCACTTTATGAAAGAGATTGTAAAGATTGTAAAGGGATTCATTGCAGTTCACCCCACCTAATATTATACAAGAGCACATGCTATACAATAATATAGTGGTCCCTCCACTTAAGTGAGGGTTCGAGGCACAGGGCCCTTGAAAAAGTGGAAAAATGGTGAATAACTCCCCCCATGATTGCCCTTCCATTCCCTTTCAGGACTCCTCTGACCCTTTTGTGCTCTGGGACCGGAGGCAAGTGAGTGGGTTATGGAGGGGAGAAGGAAGGCATGTGAGTACTTCCCCCATTTCCTTGCCTTTTGTCTGGGCACTTGCCTTCCTTCTCCCTGCCTGGCAAAATGCAAGAGAGGAGAATGGGGAAAGGCATGTGTGCCTTGCAAATCATCAAATTTGCGAGGGTTAAATCTGTGAATGTAGAGAGGAGTGTGTGTGTGTGTGTGTGTGTGTATACTTCTTCTAATATATAAAAGCCAAAGTTTGTTTGTCCGTGTCAGGTGAAGACCTCATATGATTGGCTGCCTAAGAAGATTCTATGGAATCCTGGGATTTGCAGTTTAGGGAGGGGCCTTTAGAATTCTCAGCCAGAGAGGTCTTGGGCCTCAGTCAACTGTGCCTGTCTTGAATAGGCCAGTTGCTATGGAGAGAAGGCCTAGCAGCAAGGAGGAGGGCAGTGTATTCCCTCAGGAATCCAACCTCTGTATGTTAATAACTCTGAATACAGATTGGATTGGGGAATATGAGGAAAAGTTACAGGTACTGAACAAGACATTTTGGGGAATTAGAGACACAGGATCTCAAATCTTTTTAACAAGTATTATCTATGAGAAAATAAAATCCTGGGCAACGCTAGGTATATATACTACTATTACATATATTATAGATGAGGAGAAGTTACTGAAGAGAAAATGAACGAGGCAAAATCACTCAAAAAACAAGACAAAAACAACAACAACTAGTGAATAATTTAATGAATTGATTAGTGAAATAATTCCAAGCTCTGATCCTTGAGACATAAAAGCATCCAAGGCCAGCCAATAAAAGTCTTCATATGCAATTCCATCAAGACCATTTTTATTATCTGTACACTAAAGGGCCATTGGTATTTGTTCCTTCTGCATCACCGTCCTCTCCATTTGCCAGCACCCTATTTTCACGTTATGTGCTATGTTCCTCTGAGTGATTGACTTCTGGTTTACCCTTTGTATTTTAGTAAGTAAGTAAGTAAAAAAATAAATAATAAAAATTAGCTTTGGGGGCCATGGGTCACATTTTCCTCACCCATAGTCTATATTTTCCTCTCATATGGGTAAGAAAACTCATATAGTTACATGCCATGTTAGTGGCATCCCAGCAAAGGCAGCAGGTGTTCCTTAAAAAAAAAAACCCAACCCCCCCCATGCAACCTGACCTAAACACAAGGGGATGAATGTGAATGTTAGCCTTGGCTGAACAACCACATCCTGATACATAACACACAATTAGGCCATTAGTCCTTCCTCCCCAGCTTCAAGGACCTGCCTCTTCATGAGTAACACCTTCCTCTAGCACAGTGGTTCTCAACCTGTGGGTCCCCAGATGTTTTTGGACTTCAGCTCCCAGAAGCCCTGAGCATTGACCATAGTGGCTGGGGCTTCTGGGAGCTGAAGTCCACAAACACCTGGGGACCCACAGGTTGAGAACCACTGCTCTAGCACTTGCTCTTGGAGATACACACTCCTCCCTCACTTCCACAGATTTCTATGGTTATTTCTTGTTGGGTACCTGCAAGTACTTTCCAGCTGACGGTGATGCTAAGGCAAGCCTGTCACAGGGTTTCTTGACAAGATTTACTCAGAGGGGCTTACCTCACAGATTTCTACCCTTAGTTCATCTGATCTGATCTGATCTATAAAAGTCAAAGTTTGTCTGTTTGTCCACCTCAGGCACAGAAGACCTCATATGATGGGCTGCCTAAGAAGATTCTATGGAATCCTGGGGTTGGCAGTTTAGGGAGGGGCCTTTAGAATTCTCAGCCAGAGAGCTCTTGGGCCTGGACGGTTGCTATGGTGATGAGGCCTAGCAGCAAGGAGACGGCCAGTATATTTCTCTCAGGAAACCAATTGCTGTGTGTTATTAACTCTGAATACAGATTGGATTGGGGAATATGGGGAAAAGTTACAGGTACTGGACAAGACAGTTTGGGGAACTTGAGACACAGGAGCTCAAATTTGTGTATTTCAACTACATCTAACTCCTAAGGTAAGGCAAGGTAATTCCTAAGGTATTTCTAACAAGTATTACCTACGAAAAAATAAAATCCCAGGCAACGCTGGGTATATATACTAGTAGTACCTAAATATGAGGTAGGCAATCCATGAACTTCTTGGATATGTCTCAACCTGCAGAAACATTTGAATCCGTGAAAGCACTTGTATTCTTCCTCAATCATCCCAGTCCATGCCTCACTGTTTTACATGCTCGTCCTATGTTTGTCCCTTGGAGTTCAGCTGAACGTGATGCTGTAAGTACCTTCTCTTTCCTTAGTCCAACATAGTCATACCTGCTTGCCATAACTGCATCTAAACAGAATTGCTTTGTGCTAGTAAACTGACTTCTGAATTCATTCCATTTACAGGAGAAATAAATTGCAGAAAATCTCTAGAGGCTGTGGTTCATGATGCATTGCCAGTCTCAGTTCTTAAGAGAGAAAGCACTCTTGACAGGCAGGAAAATGAAATGTCTGTATATCCACAGCCCTTCAGTAATTACAAGCAAATCTATAATTTAGACCAGTGAGAAAGAATTATTGTATTCATTTTCTGTTATGGTTTGTGGACAAAGCAGTGTTCTTAGGGCTTCTGGGGAGAAGAATATAACTTACTAAGAACACATAGCTGATTCCACTTCCCACAGACAGATAATATATAGAGTTAAAAAGCCCTAACAACATCTAAAAATTGCATGGCTTTCCCACTCACAACCTTATTCTGTCCACAGATTTGTTTCCATTCAAACCTCTCCTCAAACATGCATAAATGAATCAATTTATTTCTGTGATGCTTCCAGCTCTTGGAAGCAACTTGTCACATTAATTAGCGTTCTCTTTGCTTTGCTGGCGAACAGGAGACAAAATCATTGCTTTGGTGGAAAATGCAAGTACGTTTTTGTGAGGTCCCACTGTAATGCATTTTACACTGGGGGCAGAGTGGGAGAAGATTGCCACATTTACCTTGCAAATTGGCCAGAGGATGGGTTTTCCTTTTGTTTTAAAACAAATTTAGCACAGGTCCTGTGCCACAGATCATCACATAAACATGGTTGTGTTCTCCTTCCACGTGGCCCAGCATGAAACAGGATGTTACTTTGGGGCTTGATTGTACACTCTCACATTACAGAATTATAGTGCTATGATTCCACTCTAACTGCCTATGGAATGTTGGGATTTGTAGTTTGTTGAGGCACTAGAGCAGCTTTCTGGCTGAGAATTCTAAATCCCATCCCTAAACTGTAATTCCCAGTATTCTGTAGGATATTGCCATGACAGTTAAAATGGAATCACAGTGCTATGATTCGTAGTATGTAAAGGGCCCTTAATTGTGTAGCTAGAGGTACCAAACCCATCTTTTCTCCCTAAGTGTCTATTTCACTCTAATCAATCATTCTGTTTTCATGTTGACGATTCCACATACCAGCTACTGCACATGTAGGCTAACACAGTCGCCATGCCAGATGCAGCTTATGGGACCATTCCAAGACTCCTACTTTCCATTTTCACCATGCTTTGCCTTGCTCCACCCCAGTTAGGCTTGAAAAGAAAGCTTTCCTTTGAAATCAATTAAACACTTCTTTGAAACCTAATTGTAGTGTAGGGACAATCTGGATTAGGAGTTATAGGCCATTTCTGTACTAGACTGTTATAGCGTTATCATTCCACTTTCAACATCCTAGGATAGTGGTTCTCAACCTGTGGGTCCCCAGATGTTTGTGGACTTCAGCTCCCAGAAGCCCTGAGCATTGACCATAGTGGCTGGGGCTTCTGGGAGCTGAAGTCCACGAACATCTGGGGACCCACAGGTTGAGAACCACTGTCCTAGGGAATCCAGGGGTTTGCAGTTCAGGGAGGGGCTGACCGGTGCAAAGGAAGGGTAGCATTAACCTTTCCCTCTCCAGCAGTGGCTATCCTATCCCACAAACATTTAGTAACAGCAGATGGGGAAGAGGAATCATTCTTTATGTCCCCTCCATTGCTAATGAATACTCATGCAACAAATGGATCTTCACCATTAAAGAGAACCACTGTTACTTTCTCTGTCCCACCCCTGTCTCCCACATTCTACTTCCAGCATCCAAATGACTTATGATGTTAATTATGTGGTTTGTCCTTGAGTCAGTGAGGAAATCCAGATCAGGATCCTGGTGTGGAGACAGGGTGCTTTTAACTCTTTTTCCCCAACTGCAGTTTTGATCCACATCATTTCTCAGGCCATCAGACATTCATACTTTGATCTATCCTGTTGTGTCAAGACCTTGGTCACTTGTGGGTAAGCAAATAAATAGAATAAAGAAAGAACTGTACCTGCACAAGGTACTTGATTGGTGGTTTTGTGATTGCCTGATGGCAACACTAGCATTTTCATATACTTCCATATGCTTTACAAGAATTACATTGCTAATATGAAGAATTGCTGTGAGAAAAGCAGAGATGAAAAGAATATTTGTTTCCCTGCAGAGAAAATGGTTTCCTGACTTTTGGAAATAATACAATGGTGAGATTTCTGCATAGTTTTCTCACCAGTCTTCATGTTTAGTGAAGTGTTCTGGGGAATATATTTTTTCTGTGTAAAAACACGCTTCCTATGGAAAAAAAACAACACCCTGTATACTTTCTATAGAATGCACTGCTTTCAGCATAGAATAACTGTCATGGCTTTCTCCAATATATTAGTGGAATGTGTACATTTGTGAAAATCTCTGCTTTAGCTGCAAACCATCAAGATGAGACAAATTATGTCTTTAATTGTATCTGAGCCCAAAACAAGGATCCCTTTATCTGTTTTTATAAAACTACAGAGCTGGGCTTACCTACCATCCATATTTATTTTTGACTTAAAGAAGACTTTTGCAGCACCGGTTCTCTTGCTTTGCTCTCTGCAGCAAAGACTTGGGCCCTTTCCACACAACGTCGCTGTCTTGTTTCTGCCACAGGATGGCAGCGGTTGGCAGGTCGTGCCTCTGCATGATGTCATTGCCATCCCCCTGCTATCCTGTCACGGAGCATTGCACTTGTGCAGTTTTCCCAAAACGGAAAAATTCTGTTTTGCATCTTTGATCGCGCAGTGCTCCCATCAGCTCTGGCCATGCGGAAGCTATGGAAGCGCATTGGAGATGCTTCCTTACGTAGCACAGCAATGGAAAAAGCCCGGTTGCACTGCGGAAGGAAGATGTGGCGTTGTTGCGTTCTCTTCCACATGGACCGAGCAGGTGAAGAAGGGAGTGTTGCTGACATGCTCCCTTCTGGACCCGGGACTGCAGCGAGATGATGTGGAAGAGTGTTGTCGTGCGGAAATGGCCCTGAACTCATACCAGACTGCTCTGGATGCTCGCCATATGGTTAGGAAAAGTGCATGCTAGGCTGCCAGACTGTTTATCACTCCATTTCATGTACCAAGCAGTCAATGCATGTGAGAATGTAAAAATCATGCTGAACAAATGCCCGACATTTTCAGAAAAACATGTGTCCCTTTTCTAGTTCAAGAAGAAAATGGAGACAAAGTTAAGGGCTAATAAGGTCTTGGCAGTGCACCTTAGAGAGATTAAACTGAGTTATTCTCCCTGAACTAGTGAATCAACAGTTAAAATTATAGATGAGGCGGGGTCAAAAATCAGCAGGAACTTGCCTGAAAATGTCAACTCAATGGCAGACAGCAGCATGAAGAAATCAGAGAAATGCAAAGATTAGGAAAGATTTAGGCTGGAATTCTGCTGGAGGCTGGCAACTGAATTTTTTTCTAGGGTTACCCAGTGGTGGTGAGGGAAGTCAGACAGAATCTCCCAGCTCTGAAAGCCTTCCCTCACAGACAGAGTGTCTGTGAACTTTTTCTTCTTCTGATGCCATCTCAGCTCTTCATGCAGTTGTAACAGAATGATGTATCAAAAGGATTCTACCCATTGGAACAAGAACAGTAACAATCATAATGGCTGGAGGTGGTTTCATGTCTGTTTGTATTTGGAATATGAGTGTAATCCCGAAATCTCTAAAAAATAACATAGAAGAAAAGAAACAGCTCAGAAAAAGAAACTATGATGATCTGCTAGATGATGAAGAAATACCTACTACTGACTGCCTGGCTCTTTCTCTCTCTCTCTCTCTCTTTCAGAAAGCAATAAGCTGTCATCTGCCCAAGGAAGGGACTGAGGTTGATTAGTGGCACCAGCAACTCTCTTCAAGGCTGTTCCCATCAGCTACCAACACCGGTTGCCTTGGAGGAAGACAATGGCATGGTTGATATACAGGCCCTGCATTACTTTAGGCTACCAGGATGGGGGAAAGATATATACATGGGCTTTGAAAGATAATGTATACTTTTGTTTTTCTGTCCTGGCAAGCTTATAGATCCTATGTGAAGCAGCATGCAACCTGATTTTCCATCATCTGTCTACATGCTTTGGCCCTCAGATTATGAGTACATCCATATCATTTCTGATTGTGGTTCTGTTTTGCAACATTGTACATTCTGTTTGGTTACTGTTGTGTAAAACTTCTACTAACTATGAAGTGTGGTCTTTTATGTTCACTATGTTGGCCACTGCTTTCTGCTGTGAGCACCTTGCTTTGTTGATTTGGATACATGCTATTCATGAAAAAAATACCCTTGTTATCTGCTTTTTGTATATACAGATGCTCCATCAGTACATATACAACAGTTAGTATTGCTAGCATTTTGATTCACATACAAGTGTTGGAGGCCATTTGCCAATGATCTCCTAAGTACCAAATGTGATTTTGTTGTTATCTGCCATCAAGTCAGCTTCTACATATGCCAACTGTATAAATGAGAGACCTTCCATGGCTCTAATCATCAACAGCCTTATTCAGGTATCACAAACTCAGGCCATTTCCACATGAGAGAGGAGGAGTGGTTCACTTTGTGTCAAGAGTGGTGCTTTTATACTCCGTTTTGGAAACTGAATTCAGAAATTCAGAAGCTATGCTGTCCGCACACACACACCCATTTACATCATACTACTGTGGAGAACAGTGGTTGCTGCATCCACAACGGCAAGTCCCTGGCCACTCCCATTCCCCTCCCTCACCCCACCCCACCATCACTGAGTGGTCTGTTTTTTAAAACACACACACACATATTTTTTACACATTTCTATGTTACTATGTTTGTGCGTAGGAATGTATGTTCGTTGACACATGGAAAAAAACATGTTTTAACAGTCCATTACCAGATCCACTCTCTTCCTGCTGTCCCTTTAATGCAGGAAGACAATAATGATGGCAACCTGTCCTTTGATGAGTGGAGAGAGACAGGGATGGAAATGACAGAAGGGACAGTCTGGGAATGCCCATACCCGGCTGCTTCTATGATGTGAATCGATGCTACGCTTCTACATGTAGGCAAAAACTGAAGCAGAACTGGTTTGGGAGATTTATATCTGAGTTTTTCTGGTTTTCACGTACAATGGTTTTGCATTACAGTGAACTGCAGCGAACTGTTCTAGGAGCTGAAAACATGCAGAACATTGAGGAAAACTATGAAGCTAAAATGGTTCAACATGCAGATGGGAAGGTAAGAATTCGACACTGCTACAATATATCAACCTTGTGCGGAAATGGCCTCAGTGTTGTAGTTTCCTTTATTGAATCAATCCATTTCTAATGTGGTCTTCCTCTTTTCCTGTTGCCTTCCATTTTACTGACAATTACTGTCTTTTTGAAGATTTTTTTTTTTAATGAAAGAAACATATTTGGAAGAAAAGTAATAGCCTAGCCCTTTGCCTACTGTGCTAACTTTTATTTTTTTTTATTTGTTTTACTGCATTAAAAATAATAATAATGGAGCACTGCAGCGTGCACAGACCTGACCAACAGGTTTCTGTTTCTTGGCAAGTACAATTAAGAAAATCAGCCTGTAAACATTCATGTGCCTTGAGGAAGCAAGTGCTGAGATGGATTCCTGAGCCACTGATCTCAATCTTGGTTGTCTGGGACTATCTAGCTTACACAGGGGGCAGAATCAGAGAATTAATTCCACACATTTCTTCATCAAAACATTTCTATATGAATCAGCTCTCAGGGGATGCTTCATAATTTCTGTTTATAATTTCAGGAGCAGTGTGAAGCTAGTGAAACAGAGGAAAATTATTCCCTTCTCCACACTGATAAGCTATCAGTTTACATAAGGGAAAGCTAGGTTCTTCAGCTGTGGGGCTTATTGCTACAAAAGCAGTACCAGCTTATAAAAATGGCTTTGGGGGAATAGGCTCACCTCTCACTGTAAGAAGCAGAAGTGCAGACTTTCTCTTTAAAGGCATTGTATTTCTGCAGGGGGTTAACAGCAAGTGATTAATATTGTATTCGGCTGGCTGAGTTCTGAAGACAGGATGTGAAAGTGTATGGACTCCAGTTTGAAATGCAATTCTTGGGGCCTTAAAGAGAAAGTATACACTAAAGATTAAAAGAAGGCAGAAAAATCAGACCCCACTGGGAATTTGCACTGACAGATGAAGCCCATCTGTTGAAGTAGCAGGAGGCACGCCTCTCCTTATGCAGCCACTGTGCAACTCTCACCATCTGCTCTGGAGGTCTGAAAAACCCTTCAGTGCAGAGTTTTAGGGGTTGCAAAAGACTTAAAGGAGAAGACAGAGAAGGGAAGCATCTTATTGTGGGAGCAGAGGGGATCTAATGAGTTACTTCTTCCTGGATCTGCTAATGGGGTCTCTTCTGTCAGCCAATCATGGCTGGTGGCTTCCATGTCAGTGGCATGGTGGATCTGCCCTGAATTTTAGATTACCTGTGAAAGCAGCCATCCAAGGGTTGAACCTGTTGGGTTGGATCTCTTACGGTGGGAAGGTTTCAGCATGCTGGAGAGCTCCTTTAAAATTCAGGCTAATTCCCCAAGCAGATTCCTTGCCCCACTAATATAGAAGCCATTTGTTGCTTACTACTGTCATTGGGATAAGTATGCAATTGGACTCTGGTCCAAAATGTGTTCCCTAACTAGTAGCAAGAGACCAAAGAGTTTCTTAAAACAAAGAGGAGCGTTGCTATGAATGACTATGGAAAGAGTCTCTGTACGGATGGGAGGATAGATGGAGATCATATAGGCCCTTTCTGCATGTGTGTGTGTGGGGAAACACCTGAAAATGCGCGAAAACAGAGCTTACCAGCGGCCGGGCGAGTCCATCACCACACAGACTAGCGCGAGTTCACTGCTCCACAGTCCTCTGGCGTTCCAAATGGCGGCTTCCGGTTAGTGGAGGCTCTCCACCAACTGGAGAAGCTTGCCAGCCGGAAGCCCACCTCCAGCAGATCTGCGGGTATGCACTTGCGCGCGCCTGCAAATCTGCATCGGAGCTGGGCGATGGAGCGGCATGGGGTTACGCGCTCCGTGCTTTTTAAAAACCTCTAAAAAGAGGTTTTTAAAAAACACGCCACGCGACCAGTTCCGGTTGCTCCTGCATGGATTGAGGAGTGGAACTACAAAAAGTAGTCCACCCCAGTCCACTCTATGGTGCAGAAGACCTCCGCTGGAGGTCGCTCTGCACCATTTTAAAATACTAATGCGGAAATGGCCATAGATAAAAGATTATAAATTGTGTGTGTGTGTGTGTTACTTTATATTTTGCTCTACTAAGGTGATAAAATTGCTCAGTTCAGGAATTATCTAAGGCCGTTTTCACACGAGACGCAAGAAGCTGTTTGCGGCATTTCATGGCAGGTCTAAATAACATAGTTTACCTTTGTTGCATTCTGCATCCCCCACCCCGATTTCAAACAATGTCATGCAGAGGAAAGGGAGTTCATGCATCCGCAGTACATCGTCACTAGTCACTCTCATGGCTCCCCTTCATCCCACCCCTGCAGTCTAATTGGCTGAACTTCTGGCCTTATAGGAAAATATAAACAGAGCAACAGGAGTGTATGTGCAATGATGTGGTTTTATGTTTCTGCATCACTGTGAAAAACCGATGTTGATTCGATGTCGGAATGTGAATCGGATTTTTTCTGGTTTTCAAATACTGTGCTTCTCAATGCATGGTGGCACACTAACATGAAAAATAACCTGATGCTACCTTGCTCCCATGTGCAGAATTATACGATTCTACAATGCAGTAATTCATGGTAAAAACCCCATGTGGAAATAGCCTAAGGTAGGTAAGGTGCTTGCAACTGCCAGGCTTTAGTTGCAGACTTTCAGGCAGAGTATCCCCCCCCCAGATATTATCTGGCTTCATATTTGTTTGGTTGGTTCTCCAACTCCACTGCATGTCTGAGATTTATAATTATGTTTGGTGTCCTTTTTTGTGTTTGTCAAGTATGTTTTGCATTTGGTGATAGTTATGAGGATTATTCTGAGGTACAGAGTGTAGCCACCTGGTGATGTTCTCTATCAGGGTTTCCAATGGAGTTTATTATCAACAGGTGATGTCTCTTTAATGGAAATAGTGTATAAGAGCACTTACAACAAGTAGAAGTTTTCTCCTTAAGGGGATTGTTTTTGTATGAGCACTTCCATGTGTGGGAGGGAGACTCACTTGCCTCACTTCAATGGAAGGTAGAGCTTTATTTAGTTGATTATCATGGGCTCAAGAGGAGGAGTGTTGGTCTCTCTCTCTCTCTCTCTTTCTTTTTTAAACACACATCTATATAATGCCACCCCCCCATCAATTACTTGTAGAAATAGTAGTTTCATGTCTATTATCTTAGGTTTGGTCTTCAAACTGATAGTTACGTAGTAGAGAGGTTGCTGAAATATTTGAGGTATCCTTGCCTCACTGTGAATGACAACTAAAGCAACTCTACTTTCACAGTGCAGGTGTTGGTAAAATCCATTTGGAAAAAACAATAGATGGACTTGAGGTTCACACCTTTATATTCCAAGCATATATGCTTTTCTGTACTTTTAAAAAAAATGTTAAGGGAAAGAAAGAGAAAGTTTGGGTAGAAATCAACCTCTCTTTAAAAGAAAGGGTACAATTAGCTGTTTCATAACTTCTTGTTGTGTGATTGATCTATACATAGAAACTTTGTGAAACTGTTCTTTAAACACAGCTTATGTGATCACTGGCAAAGAAACTTTGTGAAACTGTTCTTTAAACACAGCTTATGTGATCACTGGCAAAGTAATAATTTTAAAATCACTATGGGCACAGCATGGCTCAAACTGAAATATAGTATTCCTTATAGTGCAAAAAGACATGCACTGACATTTATAAAGAAACAATTTATATAATTCCAAAAGAAAATATGAACATTTCTAGCAGACAGCCTTCAATGGCTGGAAAATATGCTTGCGACGTGTCATTTTCTGTCTAAGGAAATACTGCACTAAAATTAAACAAAATGACTTTAATCAATTGGGGAGTAACTTTGCTTTTCGTAAGAAAACACTACAAACTATGACAAATGTCTTTGCAGGGACACCCAACTTACCGTTGAACAACTATATAGGACATAGTTGATTGAAATTACCTGGTTGCCATTTATACCTGGCTGTTTGATTATCTTGTTCCTCCTATAAGTCTTTGCTGGTGTATATATCCCTTTATATTTTAAATATATTTATATTTCTTGTTCTTCTTGACTACTTTTCTAGAGTAAATTTTTAACCTTTGCTGCTTGAAATACTGTGGTGCTGTTTTTTTTGGGAGTATCCACCCTATGTCTAAGAGCCTTGCCACACTACCTAAAGCAGAAACACAAGATCTAAGGAGATTCCAGACAAATGTTATCTCGTGCTGTCCTTTTGTCAGTGTGTCAGTTTCACAACGCAAAGGCACTGTTCATTGTTCTTTACAGCCTCAATGGGATGGTTGGAGGCATTGGGGAGGATCAGTTTCAAGATGTGAGTGTGAGTGAGTACTCATCTCCCAGAAGGAGAGGGCTGCAAGACCAAGCAACTCAGAGGCCATTTCCGGCCGGCCCCTCCTGAAACTGCAAACCCCAGGTTTCCATAGGATGTTGAAAGTGGAATAATCGCGCTATAAGAGTATAGTGCGGAAATGGCAAGAGTGTGGTCAAGATGTGAAAAACTATTAAAGAGGAAGAACACACAAGCTAGGAGGGTTTATGAAGAAATTTGCTTTTGCCTGAATCTGTACTGTCTCCCCACTTTTTTGAGTGTTTGGGCCACAGAACCCTCGCAAAGGTAGAAAAACCACAAATAATATCCTCACTGTGCTCCCATTCACATTCTCATCCAGGGATCCCCCTTGCATTCTCCTGCCTATTGCCTCAGCATGCATTCTCAGCACCAGGGCACAATGCATGGGAATGGCAGGAGACAGCCCTAGAGGGGAGAAGAAAGATGCACATGCACCTTCCTCCCTGAGTCCTTTGTGTTTTGCCTCGGCATGCATTCTCCGTGCCAGGGCAAAATGAATGGGAATGGGAGGGGGAGCTCTGGGGGGAAGAATGCATGTCTCACCCCTTCTTTTTCCTTTTCCTTGGACCCAGCTGCCTTCCTTCTCCATGCCTGGCAAAACGCAAGAGAATGGGAGGAGGATAATGGAAGGCGAGGCACATGTGTGTTTCACAGATAATCAAATTTGCAAAGGTCAAACTCGTGAATGTGGAGGGGGGACTGTACAAAGAAAGACATGAGTATGTCTCTCTCCTCTCCTCTCCCTTCTGGTAGTTAATGGAGTGGAAACAACTTTTGCACTTTGAACTCGGTTTGCAATAGTTGAAATCAGCTAAGGACAAAGGGTGGAAAGTGGGAGGAGGAGAGAGAAACTGGGACCTTTTAAAAGCAGCTGAAAAAGTGGGATGGCTCTCTATGCCCAACGTAGGCTGGTGGCAGGTAGGCAGCTGCGTCTCCAAAGCTTGCTGAAATGTGCTCCATTCTCTGCATGGTATAAATATTGTCCCTTTAAAAACGAAATGACCGGATTTTCTTTGTCAAGGGAAGCAATGGGACAAGAGCAATTTAATTTTGCTTGGTAAACAATCTACCAACAACTTTTAGAACCTGGATGTGAAAGCCAAGCAATATATCAACGAGATGTCAGCATATATAGCCTTGTCAGAAATTGCCCCTTGAGAGGGTAGTGGAGACAGCCTGAGAGGTAAACAACTCCACCTAATGACACACAAAAAGGACACTGGAAGAGAAGAACAAAGCGGACTGTGGGCATGCATTTCTTTTCTTTCTTCCAGTTTCCCTTCCCTTCTCAGTACAGGGCTTTGTCAGTCTGTGACAGCATGCAATGAAGAGAAAGTAGTTGCACGGAGGAGAGATATGAAATATTTGCTTCCTTGGGACTGTGCACTCAGGATAGGATAAATATTCATTAAGGCAAGAGATTGCCTTTTAAGCAGAAGCTTGAGAATTTTAAAATAAGTCTGGTTAAAATGAGTAGGGGTCAAAATCTTTCTGTGTGCATGGAGAACCTTGCGTGTGTCTGCAAAGCTCTTCACATAATGGCACAAATCTTTCTTAAGCTATTCTTCTCCATTCTGAAGAATACCAGAGTCAGCTTAACTACCGCCTGTAACTGAATCTTTAGTAGTAATAGTATTTTATTCTAAATGGCCTAAATTTTAAGGTTATTATTCTTTTTTTTAAAAACTTACATTGTTCTGCCTTTGCTTGCTCCCAAAAAGTGATGTCTGTTGCTTGCTCTCTATTACTTCTTCTCAGAAATCAGTTGAGAGATCAACAAGCTAAACTCACATGAGACTTTATACGCCCTGTTCTAAAGCAAATTGTATCTGTTTCCTTGTCATCACGGTGCTGCTGATCTTTGGCAGAAGAAGGGTACAGTCCCTGGTGGTTCAAGAATAGACACTCATGGACGTTGCCCACCAACTGGACCAAAATGTCATTGAAGAAATAAGCCATTATATTGTTCTTTGTACAGAGTTTTCCAGAGAAAGACTTCTAATTTAAGCCTTATTAATGATTTCATAGACTTTGCAGTCCCCAGTAAAGATTTGTGATTTTCTGTCTAACAGATAAATATGTAATTGATAAGATGTCATTTCCCTCTTGTCCCATTTTTTCCACCGTTTATTGCTGTTATAGCTAAGACAAATTGAAAACAAGTACCATCAATTGCATTGCCTTGTTGTGGTGATCAAGAGAGATCTGTTTGGCTTGATAAGTAGCGGTTTTTCAATGAGACTTGAAACTTTATTTATTCCAACTTGCTTTAGCTGGGGCTGAGGGTTTTTTAAAACACATTTTCATAGATTATATTGCTATGATTTTAATGCTGTTTTCTGTTTTTACAGAAAGAAAGATATGATCAAAGGAACCAGAAGCAACATGGTAATCTTTTTTAAATAAAACAACAGATGAAAAGTATCCATGACAAGCTGAAAAACTGGTGTGCATGATCTTAACTTCAGCCAGAATCAAAGTGCTCCAATGTTGTCAACATTTTGGCCTCCCTGTTAGTAGAGTTTCTCTACTCCCAAGTGTTGAACAGAATCTGATTGGTCAGTTTCAAAATGTTGGCATTATCGGCCCTGTGATAATGGACTGCCATTTTCTGGGCAACACAGTTGAAGGGTGACCAACGAGTTAATGATAGATGACCAATGGGTTAATGACATGATGGGTTGGGTTACATATGTTAGGGTCAGCAGTATGTAGGATAGACAGAGATCACAAGAAACTTTTGTCCAACAAGCTTGGGACAAATATGAACGCTGTCAGAAACATGAAACTCTTGACAGGTCTTTTCACACTACACATTTATAGCATTCTGATGCCACTTCAATGGCCATGCTGAATCATATGGAAATCCATCAGGATTCTCTTGGGAGTGTGAGGCAGGCAGCACCTCTCTTAACCCTTCATTAGTCCCAAAAGTGTCTCAAGTCTCTCTCATGCCTCCTGGTGCCCTATTTTTATGACCTCTGTTTGCATGCAGAACCTTATGTGTGTCTGCTAAGCTCTCCACATACCCTTTGCTAACATAAGACTGCTTGTTTAGAACAAAAGGTTTCCTTTAAAAGATCTTCTTTACTACTCTTACTTCACGTGTCTTTGTTCAGTGTCTACACATATGTATGTATAGGTTTCTTATCTTCTGTGGGAAGGGAACAGGAAGTCTCTAAAGACCCAGAGGTGGAAAAGGGGTGAGGTAAACCCCTCAGTGTCTTTCCACTAAGTCACCGAATATTGGCCTGCAAACATTAGTGGGTGATGGAAGCTGATAGAATTGTATGTGGTGGGGGAGTCCTATTAAAAAACAAGAGATTGGAGGGAAAACCCTTAACAGGTCCTTTCACACTACACATTTATAGTTTTCTGATGCCACTTTAATGGCTATGGCTGAATCCTGGGAATTGTAGTTTGGGCAAAGGCACCAGATAAGCTCTCTGGCAATAGATTCTAAATGTCCCTCCCTCAACTGAAAATATTTTTTTAAATTATTATTATTTTGGCATTATCACAACAAAAACAAGTATCCAAAAACATCCACTGATAAAAGAAATAAGCAAGAATAACAAAGGAAATAAAAAAAAATTCAGGTTGTCATTGCATCTATATCTCACCTATAACTGGTTTGATCCTTATCTCCAAATACGTACATCCTTTTAGTTCCACAAATGAGAAGCTCAATTATATTATCTTATTTAAATATTAAAATAGACTCCTTTTACATATTTCTATTCAACTTAACCAACAGTTTGTACCCCCTGTTTAGTTTATAATACTAGCTACCGTTAGGTCTCCCCATCTGCTTCTTATATAATTGATTAAAGGATCTCATGTTTTTGTATAGGAGATCATCAATGTTCCTCTTATTAACATAGTCTGTTTGTCCATTACTACTGTGTCTAGAAGTTTAATTAACCATTCTTCTTCACTGGGGATATCAGATTGCTTCCAGTTTTTTCATATGTAACTCTAGCTGCAGTGGTCATCTAAAATAATAGTCTCTCATGTTTTTTCCCTACACTTCCACCCATCATGCTCGAGATACAATTCTGGTTTCATTTTCAACCCTATACCCAAAATTTTTTCTATTAGCATGTGGAATATTTTTTAGCTTTGGGGCAATTCCACCACATGTGAAAAAATGTTCCTCTTTCCTCCCTGCATTTCCAACATTTATCATCCATAGTTTTGTACATTTTCACCAATCTATCAGGGGTTAAATACCATCTTAGATACATCTTATAAGTATTCTCTTTTATATTTTGGTTAGCAATATATCTCAAGTTCTTACTCCAAATCTTTTCCCATTTCTCATATTCAATAGGATGGTCTACATTACGTGCCCATTGGATCATTGATTCTTTAATGATTTCCTCCTCTATCTCCCACTTAAGCAATTTGTATATCTTAGATATAAATTTTGATTTGTCATCAAATATTATCTGATCGAATTCTGTTCTTTCAATTTGAAATCCATTCAAATTTTTCTCTATTTTCCATTTCTCTTTTAATTGTCTGTATAGTAACCAATGGTATTTCAGTCCATCTTCCCTAAGTTCATCCTGAGCTTTGCAATCCACTTCATTTCCTTGTAATTTTATCAGATATTCATATGAAATCCATTTTCTGTAAAATATATTTTCTTTGTTGTAAAAAGCTTCATGAGGTGAAAGCCATAATGGGGTTTTAGGGTAAAATCTCAATCTGTATTTTTTCCAAACCTTCAATAACAGTTTCCTTATATAATGATTGCTAAATTTACTATGTACTCTATCCTTGTCATATCCAAAATGAGCATAGCATCCAAATGCTAATCCTCCACCCTCTAACTTCAATAATTTATTTTTATTCAACTTAATCCAGTCTTTAAGCCATTCAAGACAACGTGAATGAAAATAAAGTTGTAGATTTGGGAGACCTAGACCTCCTCTTTCTTTTGCATCACACATTATTTTATATTTAACTCTCAATTTTTCCCCTCCCAGATAAAATTGAGAACATCTTCCACCAATTACTAAAAACACTCTCATTCATAATCACAGGTATTGTCTGGAACAAATATAAAAATTTAGGAAAAACTGACATTTTAATTGTGGATATCTTTCCCAAAAAGGATAGGTTCAAATTTTTCCATTTCCAGAGATCGTTTTTGATCTCCTTCCATGTTTTTCCGTAATTATTTTTACATGAGTCCAAGTTTTTCTTTGTTAATTCCTAAATACTTTACTTTTGTCGAGATTGCATATCCATATTTCTGACTCAGTTCCTTCTCCTCCTCTTTACTGATATTATTTGTCAGTAAATTGGTTTTTTCTTCATTTATTTTCAATCCAGAGAGTTCACCAAATTCTTTTAGATAAGTTTTCAATTCATCTACACTTCTAATCGGGTCCTCTAATATTATAGCAATATCATCCACAAAAGCTCTAATTTTTGTGTTCTTCACCTTTTAACACTTTTAATTTTATTATTTGTTTTGATACTTGTAGTCAGAACTTTAATAGCTGTTAAAAATAATAATGGGGAAATTGGACATCCTTGTCTCATTCCTCTAGTAATTTCTATGTTTTCAGTCTTTTCTCCATTTATTAATGTTTGAGCAGTCTGCTTCTGATATATAGTTTTTGTATTTCTCATAAAATGATATCCCACATCCATTCTTTTTAATACTTCAAACATGAAGTTCCAACTCAAGCTATCAAAAGCTTTTTCGATGTCAAGAGATAATAGCGCCAATTTCTTCCCAGGTTGTGTCTCAAAGTACTCAATAATATTTAGAAGGTATCTAATATTTTCTTTTAAGTGTCTACTGGGTAGGAAACCTGCTTGTTCCTCACTTGTTAATTCTTTTAAGATTTTCTTCATCCTTCTTGCCATGATTGATGCAAAAATTTTATAATCCACATTGAGCAATGATATTGGTCTGTAATTTTTAACCACTAGAGCAGTGGTTCTCAACCTGTGGGTCCCCAGATGTTTGTGGACTTCAGCTCCCAGAAGCCCCAGCCACTATGGTCAATGCTCAGGGCTTCTGGGAGCTGAAGTTCAGAAACATCTGGGGACCCACGGGTTGAGAACCACTGCACTAGAGGTCCCGATCTTCTTTAGGAATCAAGGTTGTGTAAGCTTCATTCCAGGACCTAGATATTGTTCCTTCAACGACAGCATTCATTGTTGCCTGGAATGGTAATAGTAATTGGTCCTGTACAGCTTTGTAATAGGTTGCAGGTAACCATCTGACCCCAGGGCTTCCCCCTTTTTTGTCTGTTTTATGGCCTCTACTATCTCCATTATTGTGATTGGATGATTAAGACTCATTCTTTCTTCTTCTGTTAATTTCTTAATTTGTGAGTTCTCTAAATAACACCTCAACTGAAAATATTGATAGATATAAAAGATGTAAAAGATATAATTTGGGTTCATATGCTTACTGAACAAAGACTGATTAACTACAATCGGTAGGAGAAATATCTAAAAAGCTGCTTCACATTTTTAACCCCTACCTACTTTACCTCTACATTTGTAGCACATGAAATCCTTTGTGTTTATTCTTGTTCACCTCTGCCAGCCATTTGAATCTGGCTTCCTTTTATGTCAGTTTTAAGCATCTTGATTCAGTGAAAACTTGCAATTCTACATTGACATCAAATGACTGTTATCTACAGCTACATATCATTATTGTACTGCAACACACAGACACTCATTGCCAGCCTATTCATTGCAGAACAAATGTGTACACTTTCTTAGGCTGTCAATATGTGCTTTTCCCTGTTGGATGCCCCCCTCTCCCTTTAGTGGTAAGTAGTTTCAGCAGTAGTGCTACAAAATTCAATTTCTTGTCCAGGCTAGACAAAACAGGAAACTAGTGCTGTTATTCTGACGTCTGCTTTATTTGTAACTGTATAAGCAGAGCGCAGCAGGATGTGCAAATGAATACTCACACAGCAGGCAGCTCAAACAATAATCCTATTTCTCATCCCCTACAAAGCAACAGAGTGAACCCTATAGTTCCTTAAGTTTCTCTGATTCTGTCCAATTTCAGCCTGCAGTTTCTTTCATCCCACTGCCTCCTCCCTTACACTCTCCAAGCTCCAGTTTTATATCCAACCGTTGCTTAGTGAGAGAGAAAATTCCTTCCCATTATCTGCCATTGAGGAAATCCATCATCTGGTCACTCCTGGCTATTTAGCAGGCAATCTCCAGCCATCATTACGACTCTGTAGGGCAGGGACAGGGAACAGGTTTGTGATGGTAGGTTGAAGGTTGGCTCTAGTACATCACTGGCTCCCTAGTCTGATCTCAGTGGCCTGGCTTTGCTGACTCTGTGCTGTCTCTTCAAAGGGAAGGTGAGCAGGGAAGAAGCCAGTTCTCAGCCAGAAATTTGAGGGCACTTGGGACTCATTTGGCTCTGAAAGTTACTGAAGTGTACATCTTTTTACCTGGCTGGACTAGGACAAAGACTCTCATGGGCTTTAAAAGGAGAGAATCTGTTGATGTAGCTAAGTGGATCTGGATATCTCTACTTGATTATCAAAGAGCTGGACTAGTGTAACTATAAAAGATGTTGCCAAGGCTGGTGACTGACTGAGATGGTGTGTACACTGCATAGAAGTGGTACCAGCCACATCAGGTTTGTTTTACACAGCACCCAAATTTACTTCACATGTTGCTTGGAGCAATGTGGTTTCCCTTGTCCAGTGGCTGCTTTCACAGTACTCTTAGCAGCACATTGCAATCTCTAGCCATCTAGTTAAAGGAGATCAAATATGTCACCATGGTACCCTATGTATGGCACATAATCAATTGCCCAGAAAGAATCTGAAGAGGTATTCCTTTAAATATGATGGTAACTGCCATCCAATGTATGAAAACAACAACCTGACTGAGATGATAAATTCCCATAGTGCATTTGCTTTGTTCCTTCTGGTTTCTGCATGCATCCAGCCTTCCCTCACTGTTGATTCATGAAAAATAAAACACCACAGGGCACATCTAGACTGATGAAAAAGACTAGAAAGTCCCAGATTTTGTTTCCGTTCTTTCCAATTTTATTTTGGAAATCATATTTTGTTTATCCCAGAAGATTTTCTGTCAGCTTCTGGTAAGATCAGAGACTTTTTATACCAGCTCCCCACTGAGGTTGGTTGGTTTCAAGTCAGTATAAAAGTGGAAAGAACAGGAAAAAAAATCTGGACTTTTCAATTAGTCTCATGTGCCAGATGTTCAATAAAAATTAATGACCTCTTAAAAAACACCCTTGCATTCTGCAAAACGCTATCTCTTTAAAACTACCTCTGTCTGATTAATTCCTGTAACAATAAATTTGGGTAACAAACATGACATAGTTCTGGCAGGAAGATTTTCACTTGCCTCACTGCAAACCCTTACAAACTGTCTGGGAAACAACTGTGTCATATCGGTGTTCAGCCAAACTACTGAACCAGCTACAGCCTATTATAACTCATACAATGCGCAAAAATGATTTCTTTAGGATTTGAACAAAGATCTTCTTTACACAAATTATACTTTTTTTTCTTCAGGAGACAACACTTCTGTCTGTTTTACTGCCTCATCTCCTCCTCAAATAAATTAAAGAACATGTATTGTTCAGAATCATTATCTGTCATTGATAACTGCGCAGAAGCAAAGCACTGTTAAACCAAACATGCTCTACAAAGTCTCCATTTCAAATTTGGTATCAACCTATAAATTCATAGGTTTTAGGAGAGCCATATTCTTCTATCTTTAGTACAAACAAACACAGTTTGTTGTTGTATGGCTTCAAGTCCTTTCTGACTTATGGTAACCTTAAGAAAAACCTAGCATGGGGTTTTCTTGGCAAGATTTGTTCAGAGGGGGTTTGCCTTTGCCTTCCCCTGAGGCTGAGAGAGTGTTACGAGCCCAATGTTTCCATGGTTAAGTGGGGATTTGAACCCTGGTCTCTGCAGTCATAACCCAGTGCTCAAACCACTATACCACATTGGCTTCCTTAACAGGTACACTATTGGTATAGTAATACTGACCTACCTTAACTAGATGGCTGCAAACAGCAGAGGTATATACATTCTAAAATATAAATGAAATAAAATAGATAAGCCTCCCTGGAGATTATAGCCACTAGCAGTGAGAGGCATTTTTTAGAAAATGCAACTATTCCTTCCCATCACCTGCTGCAGCCCCCGTGTAGGCAAAAAATACTTTGTTTTGATTTCAGAATTTTTTCCTGAACACTGTCTCCATTCAGCTTTCCTGTGAACTGCTAATCCTGCCATTTTTACTTCCTTCCTCTTCTCTCAACTGACTTTTTTTTTAAAAAAACTATTTTATTAGGTACTTTATCAGAAATACATATCTGTAATAGAAAGTATATAAAAGAACATAATAATGTGTGAGTAAAAAAGCAAAGACACAGAAGAACACATGAACATTGTCACTGTTTAAGCCAGGATGAATTTTCACAGTAAAGGATCAAGACAGAAGATCTCTTCAGTGTGCTGTGCATTGTTGTTGGGCTATACGTAAACTGTCTGTCTTATTATTTCTTATGTCTATAATGTGATCTGTCAGTTTTCCCATACAGGCTGCACTTCATAGTTTAGAGGGAAGTGACCATAGTTTATCGTTGTTGTATGCCTTCAACTTGTTTCCAACTTAGGTGACCCTATCATGGGATTTTTCTGGGGCTGAGAGTGTGTGACATGCCCAAGGTCACCCAGTGGGTTTCCATGGCCAAATGGGGAATCAACTCTTGCTCTCCAGGGTTGTAGACCAATGCTCAAACCACTATATCATGCTGGCTCTCAAGGATAGTTGACCTTACAGTTTATTTAACCAGTGTTACCACCGTGTACTCGCCTGGCCTTTGGTGAACCAAAGATATCATTTTGATATCATAATTCGGCCCTACTCTGCCACCAGCCAAGTGTTTGTGAGGCCCACCGAACAAGCGTGAAGCTAGGCATGGCTACTGGTTGCTGCTCTCACCAAAACAAGCCAGATATCGCCAGTTCTGCTTTAGGTGACCTCCCGAAACAAGCACCTTCATTACATATGGACGCTACCACAAAGGGATCCTCTGCCCTGAGAGGACACCCTGGCGAGCTAGGTACTTAACTGCCGAGCTAGCCTCATTTACGTACCGGCTATACCATTGTCAATTTGGACTTTAACTTAATCATGCAGATTCTGACCTTTCGGAGGCTTTGTCTCAAACCCAAAACCTACTGTTTTTGCCCAAGACCAGACTAGCCTGCGGTTGTTCTTTCCCTTATAAAAATCCTCCGCTCAGAGAGCTCTTTGGAACTCTCGCTAGAACTTCTCCAGAACTCTCACCGGATCGCTTGGACTTCACTCTGCCTTGCTGCCGCTCGGTTCAGCAGATTCCCCTCAGCTGCCATGCTGGGTTTCCACTTCTTCAATCAGGCTTCTCCAGGACTACAGGACAGGTGGCGTATCACCCATTCCCCTCAAATTTGATTTCCTTTTCTAGTTAGGAGTGTGTTTGTGTTTTTCTTTAATAACTGTTTAATAAATCTTAATTATTGTTTGAACCATTTGCCCGCTCACTGACCTGACGCTGTATACATAGGGTAAAAGGTCCTGCTGCGTTGCCCTGCCTCTCGTTAGCCAAGAGAGAGCTCCAGCTAATTCCCCCATCTTTGCTTAGGTTTGTTTTGGTTGTTTGGGTGCCCCTCCTGGGACCCCCAATTCACAGGGTAACACCAGTCACATATTTTAAAAGTCTTCCCAATGCCTAGTTATTACCAATCTTGCTGCTGAGCAAAAATGACCTTTTTCTTTGCATGTGAAAGTCACTTTCTTTCAAGAAACGGTGTAGAAGAGCTGGGCTCAGATGAGGTGTTACTTTTTGCTCTGTTATCATGAAAATCTCACCAAATACTAAGATCAAAAACTTGTGAGTAATAGGACATAGCCAATACATATCTGAATATGACCCTTCTACAGTGATGTACCTTCAACAAAGAGGAGATATATTTTTTTGTTACCTGGTTTAGTCTTAACGGAATACATAGTACTATCTGTGTATCATTTTATGTGTGTGCTCTTTAGCTGAGAATGAGATTTGAACAAGCTTGGCTAAACTTTGGGGTTCTAGGACATTTTTTAAAATGAAATCTGAAAAGCAAGATTTAATCTATGTCTGTTACACACATTTTGCATCTTTCCCATGATACTTCCAGAAATTATTTCAATCTACAGTGGATCTAAGTGTGAAAGCTATAGCCTCAAAATTCCTACAACGAATGGGTACAAAATCCAGTTTTTGATTATGTTCCTCTAGATGTATCTTTGGAAAAACTCCATTAAATTTTGTAGAAAATGATTAACCCAAGGACTGTTCTTGTCACAACAACAAATTCAGAGATGTCATTGTCCCTAAGGAGCTGTTATAAATCTTGTTTTCTAAATCCATGACACAGTTTGCCTCATGACTTAATCCCAGGTGGGTTTTTAGTTTTGATGGACAAAGCACACACGTTTTGCAACATCCTTAATTTATCATGGTGCCCTGGGGACACACTTTCAAACTGCTCGCACTGCAAGCAACATTCTACCTCTTCATGTTTCTTAGTAGATTGAGAATATGTTAGATTTGCTTGTGTTGAGTCAAATTTACTGAGATATTAAATGGAATTGGCCCCTCTAGTCCTTGCTTTTCTGATTACTCCATGGCCTGTTAATTTAACTGATTCTGAATTGTGTCACATGTAGAGTTACTGCCAATATTGTATTCTGAACTCTAAACACTCACCTCCATGCTGCTTTCTGAAAGCAGAACCAGCACAATTGGATCAGGTGTTTGAATAAAGTATGTTAAATGATTATACAAAACTGAGCTCTGTTAATGTTTTTGTGTAGCTTTACAGAAGTGGCTATTGCAAGCTATGCTGTCCTATCATAGTGTCTCAATAGAGTAGATATTACAGCTCTAAAAACTGCTTTAATGTGGAAGTAAGAGAGGAGAATCTTAATTTGGAGTTGGAAAAGGTACCTGAGAGATTTCTGGCCAGAAGTAGCCACTCCAGGGATCCTGGGGTTCTAGTCCAATGCTGCTTCCCTTGTACTCCATCTTTACAGATGTAAATAATGCTGACCCTAAGATGTTTTAGAGCCATCTGATTCCAGAAATGAAGTGCAGGTGGAGTGAGTCATAGAGCTCTGAGTTGATAATAGAAGGATAGTTGGAGTGGTTTGCTACTTCATGGAGCAGAGTCCTCCATTTGAAGGACTTTCCTTTCCAACTCCAGTTAACAGTTAAATAACCACAATAACAGTGAATGGAGAATCTTGAGGATGCCAGTCAGTATTTGGATAGTATACTGAGGAGGCACATAGATCAAGAGATTAAAGTTTCTCTGCTATTATGATTCTGTTTACATGTCAGTAACTGTTTTTCATTTTGCATCTGCACCATGGAAAGGCATATTCTGAGGCTCAGAGGGCCATTTTCAGCTTCTTCTATTCTTGGGGGAACCACACATCCGGCATTGTTACAATATCAGAAGTGACACTCTGGGAACTGGAAGTCACTTTCAGGTGATTTTGGGGACAATCGTCTGCAGTTTTGAGATGAATTGGGGACCGAAACAATGCTAAAATTTTCAAGAGCATTCCCTGGAATAATTTTTTTTGGCTAAAAATTACATTTTGGAATTGAAAAAAAGGGGGAAAAAGGGTGCCAAGGGATACAATGGACCACCATCGTGCAGGCCACATGCAGCTTTTGGGCTACCTGATTCCCATCCATGATCTATGCATACACCTAACCCTGTGTACATTTCATATCCATATGTGTCCCAATATGAGATTTGTAAGGGTCTACTCTAAGGGCCAGGATTTTCATAACTGTCCAGTGAGAGCCACCATCTTCCTTGCCCTTAACTATGTTATTGTTGTTGTTGTTGTTGTTGTTGTTGTTGTGTGCCTTCAAGTAATTTAACGACTTATAGTGACCCTATCATGATGTTTTCTTGGCAAGATTTATTCAGAGGGTGTTTACCTTTGCCATCCTCTGAGGCTGAGACAGTGTGACTCACCCAGGGTTGCTATGGCTGAGTGGGGATTTGAGCTCTGGTCTCCCAGAGTACACTATACCACTTTGGCTCTCTCAGCTATGACTTTGGAGTAGTGCTGCAATAGCAATAGCATTTATTTCTATACCGCCTATCAACTAAGTGTTATCTAAGTGGTTTACAATGTATTTTTAGCTAATTGAACCCAACAAGCTGGGTGCTCATTTTACTGACCTATGAAAGGATGGAAGGCTGAGTCAACCTTGGAGCCTGGCAGGATCGAACTCACAACCTTGTGGTTGCAGTACTGGCATTTAACCACTGTACCACCAGGACTCCTTTTGATATAGATATGAATTAGAAATAATAAAGTGCTTAGGTCAGAGGAACGGAGAAAGATTTAAGAAGGGTAAAAAGGTCACGAGAGCCAACGTATCACGTAGCTAGGATGTTGATCACGTAGCCAGGGTGTTGTTTGTTTATTGGCTGTGGTAATTGCAGATTATAGATAAGCACTTTCCGGGGTCTGAGTGCGGGGGTAATTAGCTAGTAACAGCATGTGGTATTTGTGACCCCGGAGGGGCGGACCGAGACATGCCTGTGATCTTTGCCTGTGATCTTTGTGTATGCTGTGAAGTTTGTCTATAAAAGAGCTGCGAAACTTGAATTCAGGGCTTTTGGTCTTTTGGAGACATCCAGCCAAAAGCCCGCGCGTAATAAATTACTCTTTTTCTTGCTCTGTGGTCTCTGTGTTCTCTGGGCTCCTGCAACACTTTTCAGTGGAGCACTGTTGGAAAGTGGAAGTCTGGTATACTAGATGATCAGTCCCACTGCTACTTACCATAGAATGACTTAAAAATGGGGAGGGGGAAGCTTCTGTTGTTTCCCCCAAAAACTCCCGCAACATACAAAGAATCCAAATAGGCAGCTCAGAATTGCTGTCTGAGAACAAAGTGAATTTTTAGAGTAGCCATCAAAGCCCACTGCTTAATCAGGCTTGCTTCATAGTGCACTTGAAAAAGAATATTTGTTTGTATAAGACAAAACTGGGCAACACTTATTTACTTACAGAGGGATTCATCCACATAAACGTCTGAACTGAACTGAAAGAATGAGCTAGAGTGGGTGATTAGAGCGGAGAATAGTTTATTGGAAAAGCAAAACAGTTCAAGAATGTGGAGGACACGGAGGAGGTGAAGATACAAATGGCCAGTGATGTATTTAAATCTTTTACTCCAAGTCTCAAGTCAAGTCTCAAGTCCTTGAAGATACTTTCAAGTCAAGTCTCAAGTCTAGGAGCCAATTTTATACCCCAACCTACATTCCAGAATTTCTGAACAGAATCCAATAAAGTCAATTTTAACAATTTAAGCAGAGTTGGCCCTCCACATTTGCAATGTTGCCATCTCCAGCTTTAGAAGTGGGGAATAGGATCCTTCTTACTCCCCCTTCCCAAAGCTAAAGGTTTTTGTGCCAATGGACATAAAAGAGTCTGCAGCTTCAGAAATGTGGAATAGGATCCTTCTTAACTTTCCATTTCTGAAGCTGGGGATTTTTCAGAAATGGGGAGCAGGGTCCTTCTTACTCCTCATTACTTTAGAAGGAAGGATCATTCCTCCTCAAGCCTGCTGTCTAACACATTTGCTGTTTCCCTCTGAGAAATGCACCCTGCACTTTGGGGGAGAGTCTTGCCTTCTGCTCTTAGGAAATGTTTTAGAAGGTTCCTCCGATATGCAGCGGCGGCTTGTCTCAAGCCCATTGCTCAACCTGTTTGCTGTTTCTCTCTGAGAAATATGCCCACATTTTGGGCTTGATACAGATTGTCATGTGACCAGTAGGCAAAAAGAGATGGAAGTGTTGTTCAAAGTTGTAAGGTTTCTAGACGAATGTGTTATGTTACTCAATCAAGGGCAGCAAGTCAGTCACTAAAAATATACAAGTCCCAAGTCTAGTCAGGTCAGTGCATCATTTATTGCTGAGTTGAGTCTGAGTCAAGTCACTGAAATGACTGAAGTCTGACTTAAGTCCAAGTCAATCGAGTTGAGTCTACATCATTGCAAATGGTAAAGTCGAAGGAGCTAGAGGAAGTAACAAAATAGAAAAGAGGATACAATATTTCTGAACTGTCATTGATTCGATGGACTGCAGGTCACAAAAACAACAAATGGCACCTGGGGGATGGTTGACTATGAGAAGTGTTGACAGAGAAAGGTTGATGATCCCATAATGGGAACTGCACAGCAAAGAGACAGAGCAGAGGAGATAGAGCACTTCCTGATGAAAAGTAGATTGAGAGAGTGGAAAAGACAGTCAACTGGAAAATCGGTCTTATAGTCAGAGGCCAAAGAAGGAATTAAAAGAGAGGAGAGAAGAGGAAGCTGGGTCAAAGCGACTGACAGCATGAATGGTGATGATCTTATCAAGTAGCAGGGCAGGACCACAGTCTCAGAGCTAAAAGCTGAATCAGGCATGGAGGACTGAGACTGCCAAACACGATGACTTTACCTCCTACTTTAGAGGCAGCGCACCTCAGAATACCAGCTGCTAGGAAACCTGAGCTCATGATCTGCTTGTGGAATACCTCTAGGCACATCACTGGTTGCTGTAGAAGTAGAATGCTGAACTGTGCCTTTGAATCTGATCCAGGAATGCGTCCTTAGGTCTTACATGAAATTTAAGAGAGGATTAGGAAACCAGTCTCAATGAACACAAAGCTGTAAAGGGGATTAAAGTGATGCAAAATGGACCTGAAGGTTGAGAATCAGTGGTTGGCAAGGTTTGGAGCTGACAGGGTATGAAAGGAAGGCCTCCACTACCACCATGGGTTCACGCATGATGTCGTGTGTGAAAGAACTTCCAAAATGAAGTGGCAGTTTGAAATTTTAGAACTGGCTTGCTTCATTTGGGTAGGAAATGGTCAAATGGCCAGATAATGTGGGCTCGCTGACACAAAGGAGGTTGACCCATTTGACTGCACATGAATACTCAATATGTACATTTTTTTTTAAAAAAATCTTTATTAATATAGAAATACAAAAACATATCAAAACACATTAAGAGAAAAAATAGAAAAAAATAGATGTGAGAGAGAAAGAAGAAGAAAAAGACCCCAAGCCAGACAAATCTCCCCGCAACTGTACAAAAATTTATATACAAAGATACTTACAAAAACTACAAACACTTAACACTAAAGTTTCCTATGGACTTTCTTCAGCTGTAGGTTCTAGTTCCTATTTCTGTCTCTTCACCTCCTACTAAGTTTAATGATATCTTTACATCTATTCTCCTTACAAAGATAAATCTTATTATTACATATCAAAATCTATAATTGCTAAGTCTCCATTTCTATTTCTTATGTAGTCTGTGAAGAGTTTCCGTATTTTAAAACAAGATTCTATCAAATTTTCTTTCAATAAAGTTGTAAATTTGTCCTTCTCCGCTAGATCCTGAAGTTTATAAATCCACTCACCTAGTTGTGGTATTTCACTATTCTTCCAATATTTTGCATATGTAATCCTTGCTGCAGTAACCATGTATCTTATCAGGTTTCTGTGCTGCCTATTATCATTCCTATCTATCATGTTTAGAAGAAATAATTCAGGCCTGAATACTATTTTTATAATCTTTTGTGTACACTCACAAATTAATAAACAGAATTTCTTTGTTTTTTTTTGCATTGCCACCGTGGGTGATAAAAGGATCCCATGTGATTCTTGGTTATTCACCCCTTTATACATCTTAGCCAATTTACTAGAGGTTAAATACCACTTATAGATTTATAAAAGTTTTCCTTAAGGTCATTGCATTGAGTGAATTGTAATCCCCTCCCCCAGACGTCTTCCCATTGCTTTAAATCAGTGGTTCTCAACCTATGGGTCCCCAGATGTTCGTGGACTTCAGCTCCCAGAAGGCCTAGCCACTATGGTCAATGCTCAGGGCTTCTGGGAGCTGAAGTCCACGAACATCTGGGGACCCACAGGTTGAGAACCACTGCTTTAAATCAACACCATATCCTAAACATTGAGCCCAGTATATCATACTTTCTTTTATATGTTCCTCTTCTGTATTAATTCTTAACAATAGTTTATACACCTTAGAGATTAAATGGGTATCATCTGTACATAACAATCTTTCAAATTCAGTTTTTGTACTCAATACTCAAGACGTATATTGAGTGCACAGCAAGCTGCATGTTGCAGCCAAATTGAACTGTCAAGCTGGTTTAATGCAAAATATTATTTGTGATAAACAGTAACGTAATTAAATTCCACTCTTATTCTGTTCCTTAATCCCTACCAAATTATTTTCAAGCAACACAGAAGTAAATGGGATTTAAAAAGTGATATCCAAAGAGGTTTGAACAGTGCCACATAGCTGTAGATGTCATTAGATCTTACAAATATTCAATCAGGACTAATTTCCCCAAACAGGTGAACAGTGTTTGCTAATTAAAATCCAAATAAGAAGAAGAAATATCTTTATGCTCTTGTGTAGAGCTGTTTCAAAGAATACAAGCAAATATTATAATTATTAATAACCCCATAGGATTCCCCTCTTGAAATATTTTTTTTTATCAAAACCTGAATTCAGACTTTGATGAACAATTGGGTACTTGGAATGTAAAGTTACAATCATATTCCCACGTGGATTCTGGATAGTTAGTTTTGACTGAGACCAGTTTGTCCTGTTTGTTTGAATGAGGGAGACCTATAATAGCAACAAAGAGTCTTGTGGCACCTTAAAAACTGGCAAGAATTTTTGGAATATGCTTTTGTGGACTACAGCCTTGAGATGCATGGTCTTGAGATTGCATGGAGTGGTATTTCAGTCAACTCTAATATATTATACACATGCTTGGATGGTGGAGTCAACGGAGGATCTAATCAGCGAATAAGGTAGAAGGGAAATGGAAAACGCAGAGTCAGCCCTCACATTTGTGGGTTTCATTTTTATGGATTTGATTATTCATGGATTATTTGCTGTCACCTGTGCTGCCTCCCTATTCCATTTTTAATAGGGACTGCAAGCCTCCTGAGACTAAGAAACTGCAAACAAGGCTAGTAAGTCCCTATTAGAAATGGTGTGGGCCAGCAGGGGAGGTGGCAGTAAGCCCCACCAGCCACCCACTTCTGCGTGATCATACTTTTTTTGTGTGTTAAATATTGTCTGAGAGGTCCTAGAGTTATTCATGGTTTTTCCACTTTCACGGGGATCCTTTGCCCCCAACCCTAGTGAATGTGGAAGGATGACTGTACAGGCATTGATCTTTCCATTACCAGTGATAGTCAATATTTGGATGTTAGCATATAGATGCAGCCATAGATGAGCTGGCTGGCAAATGTATAGCCATTTTCTTACTCTCAGGAGACAGAGCTGGACTTTCTGGGGACTTCTTGTGAGTGCCAAATTATTATCAGTGGGATCCGCGGGAACAGAAATGTAAAATGTACAGAGGGAACACATCTAAATAGTACATACCTAGGAGTCCCATATAGCTTTGTTGTTACTTGCTGTCCAGCTGGCTTTGACTTATGCTGACCCTAAGACTGAGAGATCTCCGAGAGGCCCAGGCCATTTCCACGCTAGGCTGTTATAGTGCTATTATTCCACTTGGCCTCCCCCCACTAAACTGCAAACCCCAGGATTCCATAGGATGTTGACAGTGAAATAATAGCACTATAACAGCCCAGTGTGGAAATGGCCCCAGTCAGCAGTGGCCCTGATCAGGGCTTGCAAGCTCAGGGCTGTGGCTTCCTTAGTTGACTCAATCCACCTGTGAAGCAGCTTCTTCTTTTCCTGGTATATTACACTCTTCCCAACATTGCTGTCTTTTCTAGTGAGTCATATTGTTTCATGACGTGTCCAAGGCAGAATAATCTCAGTTTTGTCATTTTGGCTTCCAGCCATGCTTGAGTTGCTCTGCAAGCTATTGATTTATCTTTTTTAGCAGTCACCGTATCCAGAGAATGTTCCTCCAGCAGCACATTTAAAATGTACTGATTTTCTTCCTTTTCACTTTTTTCATAACTACATGGAAGCCAGGAATACCATGGCATGGATGAGTCTGACTTTGGTTTTTAAAATTTTTACACTTGAAAGATTTAGTTGCTTCAAAGCTGCCATCCCAGATCTTCTAATTTCTTGGTTATAGTCTCCGTTCTGTTTCATGACTGAGCCCTAGTGCAGAAACCTTTTACTGTATCTATGTCTTCATCTACTACTATGTGTAGTACACCATCTGTAATTAATTTTATGTTATTAATATTTACTTGTAATCCTGCTTTCTTCCTTAACTTTTGTCAGTAGTCATTCCAAGTGTTTGCTTTTTTGTGCTAGTAATATGGTGTCATCTGCATATCTTAAATTAATGATATTCCTTTTGTCAATGTTCACATCTTCTTCCTCCAGGTCTAATCCAGCTTTCTGTATGATATGTTCTGAATATAAATTAAACAAATATTGTATTAAAATACAGCCTCATCTGATCCCTTTGTCAGTTGGAAACTCTTCTATTTCTCCATTTTGGGTTCTGACAGGGATCTCTTGTCCAGTATATAGGCTGTACATCAGGACAATCAGATATTGTGGGCACACTCATTTTTTAAAGAGCCATTCATAATTTCTCATGATCTATACCAGTGGTTCTTAATCTTTTCTTTACCAAGGATCCTCTGTAAATATAATTTGTTGCCAGAGACCTCCAAGGCTTAACTGAAGATTTAAATATTTACATTTATATTTAAATATTCAAATATTTGTTTTAGTATTCAACTATTTATCTATTTATGGCTTCTGGAGGCTAGGATTCAAATCCCTGCTCAGACACTAGGGGACCTTGGTCAAGTCACATTCTCACAGCCTCACAGGAAGGCAAAGGCAATCCCTCCCTATGAACAAATTTTGCCAAACCCCCCTCCCCACTTTGATAGGTTCACCTTAGAGTTGACATAAGTCTGAAGTGACCTGAAGGCAAACAAAAGCAAAGTGCTGCTGATAGGGGAAAGTTCTTTTTGGTTATCATCTCTCTCCCATTTGAAAACTGACTTATGACGACTCCAAAATGAACCTATCATGTGACTTTTCCTGGCAAGATTAGTTATCTTTGTCTTTCTTTCTTTTTTTATTCTTTTTGAATTTTATTTTTATGCAATATTACCCATACTAATAGAAAAGAAATATCATCAATAATATTGATTGAATACAAATACATAATCTGAGCAATAACTATACAAAAAAACAGAAGAAAATCCACATTTACAGTTGTAGTTACATATATTAAATTAGAAAACATAAAAATTACTAAGAGTAAAGTAAATAGAAAGAATAAAGAACTGAGTTCAAACCAGTTATGATTCCATATATAATTCAGTAAATTAATTAATCAATTTAGTAAATTGATTAAACTGTTCCAAGCTAGGAATAAAGAAAAGAAAAGAAAAGAAAAGAAAAGAAAAGAAAAGAAAAGAAAAGAAAGAGAGAGTATGTACTTCCCCTTACAAAAAGGTCACGTTCCCCCCCCGAGTGTTATATCTTATCTGCCTTCCTTAATTAGAAAAAAGGATGGTATAACTATTAAGATTAAATGTATTAACAACATAAGAAGTTATTCTATTCTCAAAATAATTATACTTTTGGAAATTAATCTTCATTTCTCATCCTTTTTAAATCCCTAAGTCGTTACCCACAGTACAAATTTTAGTGTACAGGTCTTGTTCCCCTTTCCACATCTCTCAAGATTGTTTAGCATTGCTATAGCTAATCTTGAATTTGAGAAGAGGGGGGATCTTAGTGTTATAATTCTATATAAATACTTTTACCTATAATCTCAATCCATGAATATGTATTATGTGTATATATGCATACTCACACATATACATACATATATATATATGTATACACATTCATACAC